>JAMKQA010034895.1:0-10988 GCA_024699735.1 Posidonia australis | reverse complement strand
TAGGGATCCTTACCTGCATTTCTGGTTTACGAAGACTTTTCTTTTATTGTTTTGCATGATTTTCATGTTATATGGTTTTCCTTGTCTTCCATTTGAATAGACTAGGTGGTGACTCCTGCATTTTGCATCATTTCATTTTTGTCGTGGCTTTGCCGACTTTGGCATACATATTTGTTGCCATCCTCGACGGCATGGTTACACGTACGTGGCCCGAATCTGTGCTTGCGGAGTTATCCTACCATGGTGACCCCTGAGCACTGCTCTGATGCCCTTTGTGGCTGGATTGATGCCCTGACAGCCGCTGACCGCGAACAATTACGGGGCTGGGGCATTTCCTCCTCCCTTCTGAGCATAGCCAAGGTGGAGGTGAACTGGTATTTGTTGTGCGCCGTGGCTCGGTTTTGGAAACCAGATTTGCATGTTTTCTGATTTGGGCAGGTAGAGATGACCCTGACTTTGGAGGAAGTCAGACAGATCTGCGGCTTGTCACCATTCATGCCCCCTCCAGTCTTTACTTGCCATGATAGCTATGTTCATGTTGTGAGCCGTCTCATGGGCGTGGCCAGAGAAGTCTGTGAGGAGAGACTTGTTTGCAGAGATGGACCTACAACCATGGTGCGCTTGGATTATTTTGATGAGATCATCAATGCTCGTTCATCTCTAGGCATCCTGTGGCTTTATAGCTTTGTACTGCGCTTCCTCGGGGAGCTCATTTTTAGCCATGGTTGGATGACTGTGGCAATCGAGGTGGCGGAGATAACTTGGGCGATAGTGGTCTACCAGATTGATTTGGCTCCTTTTCTCCTTGCTGAAACCTATGTTGGTTTGGACTGGGCATTGAGGTGCTCCCATCATTTCCATGGATGCAGTTCTCTGGTGCAGGTAAGCAAGCTATTTTACACTTTATTCTGCTGTGCTTTTCTTAACTATGATTCCATTTCTGCCAGGTTTGGTTTGCTGCCCATATGGGAATGAAGATTCTTCACCGTCGACCTTCTGCTTTCGAAGCCTATAGCTGTACCCACCATTCTAGGACGCTCCCAGGGGTGCAGGAGCTGTGCAATAGACTGCGGAATCTTGACGAGGACTCAGTGACATGGTGCATTATATCCTCAGCATCCAGGACCTTTACTGCCATTTTCAATGCCAGGGATATGCGGCTTGTGGTTCTTCCGAGATTTTCGGGAGGCATGGAGTATCATCCTGTCCTAGTCCTCCGCCAGTTCGGTTTCTGCCAGGATTCTATTGAGCAAAGCCCCTGCCCTGAATGGTACAAGAGGTATATAGTCGGCTCAAAAGCAACAACTTTAGAACTAGCCCGCAAGACACAGGGTGGCGTCAAGTCTTCTGATCTTGCCATCACTGAGGGTTCCAGCTGTACGGTGGAATACGAAGCCGAGATATGGGAGACATGGCCTCTGAGCGAGATTCCTCCTACTGGCATTGGTTTCACAGGGGCTAGCAGTTCAGAATGGCCAAGAATTGATTAGCAATATATGTATTAGAGATAGACCACAATAAGAATTTATGTCACTTCTGCATTGCTTGTATCTGTTTATGTATTCCAGAACTGCTTTTTAAGATTAAATAATCGGCATGCCCCTGGTCTCAGATTCTTCTAATTTAAAGAAGCGACTAGCATGCCCTTAGCCAAATGCCTATTTGCCCATACCACGACCAACAAGACAGCTGACATGCCCCTGGTCGAAATACTACCAAAACGCCTTGCAAAGTAAATGCAAATATGCTTAACTAATAACTAAATGCTGTGCAAAAGATGCAAGCACAAAGAAAGTGTTAATTGATATATTGGTTCCCTCAGCGCCAAGGAAGCTTGTTTTGCCTGCGGTAGGAGGTGACACTACCCTCAACTCATGTGGTACTAACCTAGGCACTTAGGTTTATTGGTAGCTCTCCTTCAGATTTATGGGCCTCATGCCAAATCCTTGGGGTCCTATACCTACTCTTTTAAGGATCCATTTTCTTTTCTCCCTCATAGGCATGCTAAACCTACCCTACTCCTGCTTGGAGGTAAAATACACTTAGGCTGAGGGGGTGGCTGCTATTTCCCTTGTGCTGAAGGGGTGGCTAGTCCTTTGATCATGCGGGCTTAGTAAGTGCATGCTCCGACTCCTCTCCAAGCTATATGGTTGGAGTAAGGTTGTCCACTTACCTCTCTCAGTGGAGCTTAGCTTCTATTTACTACTTCTGTCTTCTTTTTTTCTTTTACGCCCCAAGGTCAGTGTATTTTTCTTTAATACTCAAACTCTCTCTAGGCCTAACATTTTTTCCTCCCTCTGGAGATATAGGTCCCGTGGAGATCTATTCATTTAGTCCTTTTTTCTAAAATCTCTCTCTCACATCCTAAGCTTCTAGGGTAGTAGCACATGAGGAGGAGTTGTCTAGTCTTACGTAGGCAGGCTTCCGATTTTCCTTATCGGGCAATGAATGATGCTATGCAGAAAGAACAAGTGCAGAAGATGATTCATGTTTATGCTAGGATGCAGTAATCTAAAAATATTAGTGGTTGAGAAAGAAGCATGAAAATGCATGGCTCATGGTGCAAGGCATAGGATTGACTGAGAGTCACTGATAGTACTTCTTTAAGTAGGAGGTATTAATAGGCTCTGACTTCTCTTTATGGTCCATGCCTTCAAGAATGACTGCACCCCCTGACAGGGCCTCTTTAACCACAAAAGGTCTGTGCTAGTTGGGCCTAAATTTTCCCCGTGCGTCGGGCAAATGAATGGCACGTAGAACCAAGTTTCCCTGTTCAAAGCTTCTAGGACGGACTTTCTTCTGATATGCCCGGCCCATTCTCTTCTAGTAGCATTGGGCATGATGCAGAGCTTGCAATCTGTGCTCATCAATTAGATCTAGCTGAACATTACCGTCTTGTACCCATTCTGCCCCCTCTAATTCTACATTTTTCAAGATTCTTAATGATGGAATCTCAACTTCAAAGGGAAGGACCGCCTCCATGCCATACACCAAAGAGTAAGGTGTTGGTCCCGTCGAGGTTCGGATAGAGGTCCTGTAAGCCCATAATGCATAAGGCAGCTTCTCATACCAATCTTTATGAGTCTTGGCCATCTTCTTCAAGATTTTTACCAGATTTTTATTAGCCGACTCTACTGCCCCATTCATCTGAGGTCGATAGGGGGAGGATCTGTGATGCCTAATCTTGCAACTCTGGAGGAAATCCTCAACCTTCTTTGCTATGAAATTAGTTCCGTTGTCAGAAATGATAGCAAATGGAACCCCATATCTGGCGACAATATTATTCTTGATGAATATTTCAGTAATAGCTGCTGTGACTGTCTTGTATGATGCCACCTCGACCCATTTTGTAAAATAATCAATGGCAACCAAGATATAACGATGCCCATTGGATGCAGTTGGATGAATGGCCCCGATAACATCAATTCCCTAGGTAGAAAATGGCTAGGGTGATGACATGCTATGCAACTGTTGCGAGGGAGCATGTATAAAGTTGCCATGTATCTGGCAGTTATGGCACCTTCTGACAAAGTGGCAGCAATCCATTTCCATGGTGGACCAGAAATACCCCTGCAGCATAATTTTCTTGGCTAGAAGAACCCCATTCATATGTGGACCGCAGGTGCCTACGTGGACTTTTAACATTAGCATATCTACCTCCTTTTTGTCTACACATCTGAGAAGCATCTGATTATAAGACCTTCTGTATAGTTGCCCAGCCTCGAGCACATATTTCGATGCTAATCGTATCAGGGTCTTCTTATCTGATGCAGAAATGCCGGGTGGGAAAATGTCAGACTCCAAGAAAGCTTTAATATCAGTAAACCAGGGTAGTTCAACAGATGAGGGCGCCTCTTGGATATGCATACAATGTGCTGGCTGTTCAATGCATGTGACTGAAATGTCTATAGCCTGTGCCTCTGGGAGAGATAACTATGATGCCAGAGTTGCTAGAGCGTCTACATATGCATTCTTAGCTCGTTTCATGAAGGAAAATTTGACATCTTCAAATTCTTCAGTCATTTTCAGCAAACGTTCATGATATAGTACGTGCTTCTGGTCTTTTGTCTTCCAGTCGCCATTGACTTGTGAAATAACCAGCATTGCGTCGCCATATACGTGAAGTACAGACACCATTGACGCTCATTCTGAGGCCCTTTTAGCTCCTTTTCACCCACTGTGAACAATATATCTTCATCTGGGAACTAGGTCTGCAAAGGTTGATATTCTGGCAAAGGTAAGTCGGCCAAATGATCTGCCATGGCTTGCCCTTTCATGGATTTATGTGTGACAAAGGTGATATCGTGTTGGGACAACATCACCTGCCATTTAACACATCTGCCCACCAATGCTGGTTTCTAGAACAGATACTTGATAGGGTCGTGCCGACATAACAGGAAAACCAGATATGCCATCATATAATGTCGGAGGCACTGCGTGGCCCACACCAGGGATAGGCAAACTTTCTCTATCGAGCTGTATTTAACCTCTCAATCATTGAACTTTTTGCTGAGGTAGTAGATGGCTTTCTCTTTACGCCCGGATGCATCATGCTGCCCTAGAACTGCGCCCATGGAATGTTGCATTGTGGAGAGATATAATAGCAGATGGCGTCCTGGCGTAGGGGGAACTAAAACTGGAGGCTTTATCAGAAGCTGTTTGATTTTATCAAAGGCTGCCTGACATTCATCATTCCAGCATGTCTGAGCGTTCTTCCTTAGCAGCTTAAATATGGGTTCACATATAGGCGTAAGTTGTGCGATGAACCTACTGATCTATTGTAGTCGGCCTAATAAACCACGAATTTCTTTCTTAGTGGTTGGGGGAGGCATATCAATAATAGCCCTAGCTTTGTGAGGGTCCACTTCAATTCCCCTCTGGCTAATGATGTAACCCAGCAATTTTCTAGAGGATACCCCAAATACACATTTGTTGGGGTTCAAACGGAGCTTATACTTTCGCAGGCATTCAAATAATCTTCTCAAACACATGAGATGGTCCTCGGGCTCTTTAGACTTGGCAATCATGTCATCCACATATACTTCAACCTCCTGATGCATAAGATCGTGGAATAATGCTGTCATGGCCCTCTGGTATGTTACACCTGCATTCTTCAACCCGAATGGCATCACTCTGTAACAGAAGACTCCCCATGGAGTAATGAAGGATGTCTTCTCCATATCTTCTTCAGCCATTCTGATCTGATTGTACCCGGAAAACCCGTCCATAAAAGGCAACATCTTATGCCCTACAGTGTTGTCCACCAGAATATCGATATGGGGGAGCGGAAAATCATCTTTGGGACTCGCTTTGTTGAGATCTCGATAATCTATGCACATGCGAACCCGTCCATCCTTTTTTGGCACTGGGACCACGTTGGCGAGCCATTCAGGATACAGCACAACCTTAAGAAAGTTGACTTTGTGCTGCTTCATAATCTCCTTTTTAAGCTTCAAGAGCCACTGGGGTCGCCATCTACGGAGCTTCTGCTTGACCGGCTTTGAATTGGGTATTAGTGGCAATGTATGAACTACTACTTCAATGTCTAGTCCCACAATGTCATCATAGCTCCATGCAAAGACATCTACGTATTCTTTCAGAAAAGCCATAAATTCCACCTTTGCCTGTGGTGATAACATGGCACTAATGCGTGTTTCTCTTTTCTCCTCTGCCGTGTTGATGTTGATAAGCTCTTTTTCTTCCTCCACATGAAGATTAGGGCCTTCTAGATCATCGTCATAAAATGGAATCTATGACGGCTCATCCTCATTATCTGCTCCCTGAACCTCATCCTCTTCTTCATAAGCAATTAATTCTGACAGGATTTCTCTTTCAAATGTCGGGTCTGTTATGTCAACTGCGAATACTTCCTCTAATTCTGCACCCTGATGGCATTTAAGGATTGTCACAGTGATCTTTGTGTTTCTGTACCGACATTGTGCTACTTCTTTTGCTTCCCTGTCTGGATGATCCAAGGAGCTAGGAGTCCCTGCCTTTGATGTGGATGCCTCTTTATTTTTGGTTTTGGATTTTTTGATTTTTTTGGTGTTTTCTTTTTCCTTATTAACTGTACAATATTCTGCTTGCTGGAGGCCGCTTTGCTGAAAACTAGTGAGGCTGCCACCGTCTGTATTACTTGTGCTTGCTTCAAGGATTTGATCCTCACCCTCAAGGTGAGGCTTATACTGCCAATATCAACTAGACCCGCCTCCCGACTGACAGGAGATTAACTCCAATGGTCTAGTATCCCTTCTGTCTGTCTCTTGCAGGACCATAATTGAATCCTGGTCCTGGGCTGGTATTGGTGCTTCTGTTGGTGGTGCTGTAGCAATTGCTTTGCCCTTCCTCCTGCGTTCATGCTCTGCTATATCTTCTGCAAGCACATCTAGCTGCTCCTGAAACAAGAGGTCCAGATCCTCGATGTCATCATCTGAGTCTGCTTCCTGAACTACAATCTGGGCTGCCAACTGCTCTGTCTGCATGACTCCCTGTTCCATATCCTGCTGCTCTGGCTGGCTACCGTCTTGATACGAATCTTTTAAGCAGATCCAAGCTGACGGTGCTGACACTGCATATGAACTGCGATTCGGATCCATAATGCCTGTGCTAATAAAGTTGGATAAATCTCGTGGAATAATCAACTTGGAAGACTTACCCTGGCGCTGTGATCTCTTCCTTTGGCAGCATCGTTCATAACCCAAACCATCTCGCTCGACCCATTCTTCGGCCTCGATCGGCTCGGTGATTCCTTGGCCATAAAGCCTTAGAGGCGATCCCTTATCGTATCCCCATTTGCGACACAGATTGTCGACCATCAAACGGGGGTTGCCAGAAGTGGCCAAGTGGCTGGCAAGCTCGGAGGGTGGAATAAAATTAACCGTCTCAAACCAATTAATCCGATAAAGGACATCGGAAGGTTTGGGCTCGAAGTGAATGGTCTGAGGGGCCAGAGCTGAGACAAATTCAACCATCTCCATGTCTTCTGCCAGGACAACAACGACATTGTCATCCCAGCAAAACTTAATCATCCGATGGAGGGTTGAAGGAATGATTTGATGCTTGTGAAGCCAAGGGCGTCCAAGCAACAGATTGAAAGAAGGTTCGATATCTACGACGTAGAACTCCACGTCAAAGCGAGCAGGGCCTATAGTCAGGGGAATGATTAAGACTCCAAGCGCATCATGATGCATATTATCAAAAGCTGTCATCCCTTTCACAGCTGGTATAATGTCCTCGGACTTGAATCCGATTACACTTGCCGTGCGCAAGGGGGACCTGCACCATTATCCACCAATGTGAGGGGGATGCGAAAGCTTTGATACTGCGCAGTGATGAACAAGGGAGAGTTATGATTGATGCCAGAGGGAGGTAACTCTAGGCTAGAGAAGGAGATAACCTGAGGTGCTACAATCATTCCTACCATGTTTTCAAGGGTAGCAGGTTCTATGGTTTGGGATACACAGGCTGCTTGAAAAACCCTAAGGAAAGCTTCTCTATGTTCGGCCGATGTATGGATTAAGTCCCAAATGGAAATGTCAGCTCTAACCTTCTTAAGCTGGGCAGTGATGTCAGCTGAAGGTTGGCTACTAGTGGTAGGATATGACGGTGCTACTCTAGGCATAGCAGGTGGAGGAGAATGTGCCTGGAGCTGGGCAGGAGCTACTGCTACAGGTACGGGTGACCTACATGGCTGGGCTTGTAACTGGTTTGGGATTTGTGTTACGGGGTTAGGCCTAGCTGCTGGGGGTTTGTATACTCTACCCAATCGTGTCACCTCTGCACACATTCCTGTGGCATAATTGTAAGGAACACGATGCGTGTCGTGGGTCAGAGTAACAACAACTGGGGGACAGGCTGCTATTTGTACAAGTGCGATTGCAGGACATAGGTGAGTAGGAGTATAAACCTAAGGATACTGGGAGTACTGGTAAGGGTACCAGTGGGCTGGCTCTCTTGGCCTAGGTTGGGGCCAGGCGAATAAATAAACTGGAGTTGGAGGCTGGGGATATACTACAGGCGGCACCTCAGAGTATTCCGGCTCGACAACAGGATGGATCATATAAACAGATTCCTCGGGGTTATCGAGGAAAGAACGGTACGACTGGTGGGGAAAAGGGGACGACTCATGATGAATCAAGTCAGTTGGGCGGATAGGGGGAGAAACAGACTCAGAAGAAGAAGAAGCAGAAGAAACAAAATGGACTCCCGAGGAACCTGGCGCTCCCGGAGAAGGATGTTGTGGCAATGGTTGACTAACTATGCTGGGGTGTGCTAGAGCAGCTACTGGGGTGTGTGCTGGGGTGGCCGCCTGGGTATTAATTACAATGACCTTCTGGTCGATCAAATCCTGGACTGCGTCCCTAAGGGTCAAGCAATTGTCCGTCAAATGGCCTACTACCCGATGGAAATTGCAGAACGCATTGGCATTGTACCAGGCTGACAGCAGATTAGGCGGAGGGCACACCTCAGGCAGCCTCAGCAAGGATGTGACTTTAGGGAAAACCATGCTCAAAGGCTCCACTAAAGGGGTATAGTGGCGCCTGTCACGGCGTTGTCGCTTCGGCTGTGGATGTGCCAACTGTGGGCGCGTCCTAGCCGGGGGGTTAAGATATACTGGTGTGACAGTGGGGCTGATGTGTGATGCATGTTGTGCTCTAGGCGTAGGCGTGGGTGCGTAAACTACATGGCACTACAGGGGCGGACGGACATTTGCCGGAGCAGCAGGAGATCTAATATAAGAAACAGTATTTTTGGAGGGATCCCGCCTCCTGGGTGGATTGGTGTTGGGGTTTTTGTTGTTGCTGCTGCTAGGGCAACTATGTGAGGTGCCCACCCGAAGCAGTGCAGGGAAAGTGGTGACAGGATGAATGCTAAGCAGAGCCCCGACCGCTGGCTGTGCTCCCCAGATCACTATCTCAATAGACTCCTCGTCAAAGGGTCTATCTTTGACTTGTGAAGCCAAAAAGCACCAACATCCAAGATGCTCCCCAAATGTTTCTTGGGGTCTCTGCCTGAGAGCGACTAAGTCCACCCACTTGGGGACTAAGTCGAGGTTAAAGGAATACTGTTCCAGGAACGCCTGTGTAAGGTTGTCCCAATTCCTGATGGTGGCCATGTCGAGGGAAGTGAACCACTTCAATGCGGACCCCGTAATACTCTTTTGGAACAGACGGATTAATAACCTTTCGTCAGCCTGGAGCTGAGTGAGGTCTCCGCAATAGGCTTTAAGGTGGGCAATTGGGCAGCCCCTACCATTATACTTTTCGAATTTTGGAATATGAAAATTCGGGGGGAGAGTCACCTTTAGGAAATAACAGAGGTCCCGGAATTGGTAGGACTGGCGGTCCCCACCTTGCACTTGCCGGAGAGTGTGTTCTAGATCATTTACTCTCGCGAGGAGAGCATCTGGAGCTACTGCAGCTGTGGACTGTGCAGCAGAGGCGGGTGCCGCATACACTGTATGGGTCACCCCTAAGGGCTCCTCCGGATCTACCATTCTGCCGTCTGGTGCTACGGCAGGATGGCCAGTGTACCCGTGCATGGGTGCAGTGTGCTGGGGGACAAAGGATGAGGCTTGTGTGTGATAAAGAGGGGAGGATAATGCAGGGGGTGGTGCAATGAGTGGTGCAGAATGTGGGAGCAAGAGCTATTGGACCGGGATGGTCTCCGGTATAATGCTCACGGATGGTAGTGCTCCTGTCGGCCTAGGAGGCTGGCCACCAGATAAGAGGGATGCATGCTGTGGTGGATGCTGTGCTGGTGTGACAAAGGGTAGTGTTGACACCCCTATTGCCGGTGAGATAAGGGATGGCGACAGCTATGGAGGGAGTGCAGTGGGTGCAAACTGTGGTCCTAAAGTCGGTTGCGCAAGCAACTCGGGAGCTGGGAAAGACAAAGCTATGAAGGGTTGGAGTGCCAGTGCCAATCCCTGCGGCTGCTGGGCGAGGGCCGACATCTGTTGCAGCTGCGCGGTGACGGGATCGTCACTGGTGGCTCCAAGAGAAGGAGGCAAGACAGGGGAGAAAGCAAGAGGTTGAGATCGCAGTTGTCCGAACTGGGGGGTGGCTACTATAGAAACAGCCGCAGTGGGAGGAGTGCTAGTAAACACATAGCCCTGGGGAGAGACAGACTCAACTGCTGTGGCCCCAATAGTAGGAGAAGACCAGGTAGGTGGTCCTGAAGGCAGGGTTGCCATGGGAACACGGAAATGAGGTGGTGGAGGTCCTCCAGAGGCTAAGGCAAAAGTGGAGGCAGCAGAGATGACAGGAACTGACACAAAGGAAGAGTGCCCTGAGACAGGGACCTCCTCCTAGACAGTAGGGGAAAGGGACTCGCTGGCATGCTGGGCCATCGTGGATCGCGAGCGAGTAAGGATTGGACTGTGGCTAGGAAGAACAAGACGATTCCTAGGACGAGCTATCGTCGACAGTGACGAATAACTCGGGAGACACGGTCGAAAATAAAGTCGCAAACAGAGTCAGTGAAAGGAAAGATCTTGAGCTCTGGCTAAGGAAACTCAAAGATCAGAAATCCTATGCACAAAAACAAACAAATTAGAAAAGATACAATGTTTATGGTGGTATGAGATGCAAATGAATGCTTCTAATATGCCTCTCTCACCAACTAGGGATGTTCTATTAAGTTGTCTACTCCGGGTTCACACAATAAGGGTGAATAGGTCTCCGACTCGAGTTTAGAAAAAGTAAGGTCCCCGTTCTAAATCCCAGCCAAAGCTTAGGCAGTGAACGGGTGGTGCTTTCGGGGCCTCGATCTTTGCCAAAGCAGTAAGCTGTACCCTCTACTACACCAACACGATCCCGGACAAGGGGGAACAAACCTGATTTTTCATTCCACGCCAAAGCCATAGGATGAGCCACCGAAAAATGTCCTTCGCAGATTGTATAGGTAATCCTAGGAGAGGAGAAGATGCATGCCCTATATGATGTATGCAATGTATGCTTTGAGTTTTTTACTTGCAAGCTTATTAA
>JAMKQA010034891.1:0-12702 GCA_024699735.1 Posidonia australis | reverse complement strand
AAATGGGCTCAATCAGGGTTTAATGGGCCTAAGTGGGCCTTCATGGGCCCAATTGGGTTTCCATGAATTAAATGGCCTAGGTTAAGGGGTTTGAGCTCAACCACCAGACCCATCCTGCAAAATTGGTAAAATTGGGGTGTCTACAGTCGGCTATTCTAGGGTGTGCAGGTGTGGGTGCAGGTGTATGTGTGTGCTGCCTCCTGTGTGTTGACGACAATGTCTCCATTGTCAATCAAATCCTGGATAGCATTTTAAAGAGTGTAACACTTGTTTGTCGAATGTCCATGGGTGTGACGGATTTGGCAGAACATGTTTGTCTTATACCACCCGGGAAGTGGGTCTGGTGGTGGGCAAATCTCTGGTAACTGCAGGAATGACGCAACTTTGGGAAAGATGTCACTCAACGACTTTCCAAGTGGAGTGAAGTCGCGTTCCCTACGACAACATTGATTTTGCCGTTATTGTTGCCCTTGCTGAACGGACACAACATGACGTGTTGGCTCAACGGTGGTGTGTGGGTGTGTAATGCGTGCTGACCTAGATGCTAGTGAGGGTAGAGACATGGATGTGGGAGTTGTGCCAACAACAAAGGTCCCACTGTCAATCAAAGTCTAAATGACATCCCACAAAGTGTGGCAAATATCAGTTAATTGTCCGAAGGCTCGATGATAATCGCAGTATACGTTTGTGTCGTACCACCGAAGGAGTAGGGTTGGTGGGGGATGTAGATCCAGGAGTCTCAAAAGCGACACAATACGAGGAAAAAATGCGCTTAGTGACTCACCTAGCGAAGTGTAGTCGCTTTCAACGCGACGACCTCATTTCTTCTTAGGTTGTTGTCTTTTTTGAGCCAATGTGATGAGATTCACCGGCTTGACAATGGAAGGTGTGTGCCTAGTGTGAAGTGATGACCTACGTGTTGGGACCTGATCCTGATGCTGAGGTGGGTTCTGAGTATGCTATGCTGTGTGTAATGTTGAGCGCGAGAGCAACATCTGCGGCACTGGTACAGCTTCGGGCGATGGACTCGAAAAATACTGTACTCTCACACAACTAATGGGTTGGTTCTTAAGTGACTATAATGCATGTTGTGACAAATGCAGTTGTGGTGCAAGAGGCAAAGATAACGCTCCCATCGCCAGAGCAATGTGATGATGGGGCGATGGTATGGGCGATGGTGCAGTGGGATGAGCCTGCAATGCTATAGTGGTCGGCACTGGAATCTCAGAGGCCGAAAAAGGAGGACTCTCAATAGGATCAAGAGAAAGGGCCATGCGCTTGAATCCTTGGGCCAAAGCTCTTAAGTACTGAGCCTGTGTTACCGAAGACCCATCAAAAGATAGGTCAGAAAGCAAGAGCGGAACAGGAATGGCCCCCAAAACAAATGCAACCGTAGCTAGTTGAACTCCTGAAACAGGAGGGCCCAAGAGATAAAGTGCATCTAGCAGAACTTCTGGGACATACGTGGTAGTCTCTGCAATCGACTTGGTGACGGGCCCTAGATTGGCTTGTGTCTGCCATTGTCCCGGAAGAGGAGATAGGGATCCTCTATGATTCCCAAATCGGGACACACAAAGGGAAAAAGAAATAGTCAAAGTGAGAGGAGAATCTGAATGTGGGTCCCTCTTCACAACATTAACTGGAGGCTTGCAGGTCTACGGGGCCATGACTAGCCGCAAGCGAAATAAAAGGAGTTGTGGAAAAAGACAAACGCATGAGCTCTAGGATGAGCTACGGTCAAAAAGTGATCAATAGCTTGGTAAAGGCAAGAGAAAACAACCACGAGAGGCCACCCGCAACGAAGACCCCTGAGCTCCTAGCTGAGGACCTCACAACAAGTTACCCAAGAGAACAAGAAAGAGAAACAAGTATCAGAACTTGAACAACAACGTAAAGACAAATGTGAGTTATTAAAGGGACAGACCATGACACACAATGCTGATGAATGTCCTAAAGTGCACTCTCTCACCATACATGTCCATTATAGGGCTAACCACACGGGATGCACTCACGGGTTTTAGGTTTTGAATCTGATAAGAAAAGTAAGGTTCCCATTCTAAATCTTGGCCGAAGTGCAGACAGTGAACGAGTTGGTGGCCTCGTCTCTTGCAGTAGCATGGAGCTGTACCCTCTACTAGCACTGACACGACCCCGGATAAAGGGGGACAAACAAGCAACACGCCCTACGCCAAAGCTATAGAACGGGCTATTAGAATTGTCCTTCACAAGCTATGGGTGGACTCAGAGGAGAAGATGCATGCCCTATATGATCAATCATGCGATATGTTTTTGTGTCTTTTACTTGTGTTTTATTAAACCAGGGGGAATTGTAAACATTTGTCTCTAGTTTCGCCTTATTATTTGTTTTATCAGAGTTTGTGTGCTTTATTTTAACGAGTGTAGAGACCCAATATGCTTGCAATGAGACCTTAAATCCTAAAACAAACCAAAATCAAATTCAAAATCATAAACTTAACTCAAAACTTAATCTAAAATCCTAGAATTGATTCAAAACCCTAAAATTAGTTCAAAACAAAATCCAAAACCCTAGAATTAACCCAAAACCCTAGAATTGATTCAAAACCCTAAAATTAATTCAAAATATAATATAAAACCCTAGAATTAAACCAAAACCCTAGAATTAATTCAAAACATAATCCAAAACCCTAGAAATAATCCAAAACCCTAAACCTAATTCAAAACCTAATCCAAAACCCTGGAATTAATCCAAAACCCTGGAATTAATTCAAAACCCTAAACCTAATTCAAAACGATATACAAAATACAAAACCCTAACTTAAACCCTAAAATCAAACCCTAAACCCTAATTTCAAACCCTAACAACCTATAACAACTTCCCACTCCACCATAATAACCTTAACTACTTCCCACTCCACCATAACAACCCTAACTACTTCCCACTCCACCATAACAACCTTAACTACTTCCCACTCCACCTTAACAACCGTAACTACTTCCCACTCTACCCATAACAACCCATAACAACCTACCCAACCATTGCAAGCCTATAAATACCCCCCATTTGCAAGATAAAAGAAAGGGGGAGAAAAAGGAGAGAAAAACTTGGAAAATCAAAAGGAGAGCCACCAAGGTATTTTCTCTCAACCAAAGCAACCAAAGAGGTCTAGGATAAGAGAGGAAACTTGGGGAGTGGAAGAATTCCAGCTTTAGGCCACCTCCAACGAGCTCCGGCTACTTCTGGCGACCACCATCACTATCAACTCAAGTATGCCCTCCACTGACCTCAATTTTCTTCAAAAATGGTCTCCTAGGTCTTCCTCCATCATTCCTAACCGATTCCAGTAGAGCCAGAGGGTCTCCCTGGCCGGAATTGAAGTTTCAAAGGTCGTCAAATGCATCTTCCAGTGACATAGGCGGAGGCACGGATCTAGTTATTGATTCGTTCCCAAGTGTGCTCAATCTTCCCAAGTCGATCCTCCTTCTGCTTCTCTGGTCATCTGGACACCATTTTGAGCCCCCAACAAGCCTCTAAGAACTCGCTCGCCAGAATCGAGCTCCGTCGCCAGGGAGGACGACTGGCAGTAAGATGCGATTCGGAGCTCCACCCTTCACAACGCCTCACCAAGCCCAAGGAAACGATCCCTTGTTCTTCCTACACGCTCTAGTGCAATCAAGAACTCGCTTCGTGCTCTGGATCGCCCCCACAGCCGAGCTCGTTGGAGAAGAAAATGTTGATGGCTAGCAGGATCAAAGGTTGAGGGAGCGACACCATTCGTGGCTCCGGATGGAAGGAAACACTCTTCTCAGCGTCCCCAAGCCTTCAGAAACCCAAAAGGGCCGCGCCATAGCCTCTAGGGTCACCTTCTTCCTCGACGCCGTCGCTAGAGCTGCCTCGACAACAAGAGGGATGGGCAGCCTCCTCCGATTGTCAGATGGCTCATCGAAACCGTTGGATACACTCCTCCCCTCCACTCCTTGCTCCTGGTGAGCCTTGATGCCAGATCAGGCATCGAGATGCCCTAGAAAGGCATCCCAGGCAGACATCGACGGTGGAGTTTTTTCGTCGACAGTTGTCACTTCTTTTTCTTTAGAAAAGAATAAAAATTAGTTTTCTTTTAAAAAACTTCTGATCTTTTCGTTTTCTTGCAAGTAGGTTCTTTAGTTCTTGCATTTAGGTCCCTGCATAAGATTTAAAACAATTTTAATAATGATTTGCTTTAAAAAATAGCAAAGGAGCCCCAGTAAATCGGTGTTAATGTTTTCCAGGCTTAAAAAATTTGATATAAACCCTCAAAGTTACTTTTTATACATTTTAAGTCTAGTATTTTGCGTAAAAAACCCTGAGCTTCATTAAAATTATTCTGAATGCATGTTTTCCGACACAATTGCAAATTAAACCCTGAGAATTCAAATATTTACTCAATTGTGTCCAGAATTGCATTTTAGATCCTAAATTTCACTGATTTCTCACTGAATGCATGTTTTGTAGGGTAAATTTGCATGACAGTCCTTGAAACTTCCTATTTTCAAGCATAAACTCTTTTTCTTGCACATTTAACCCTGAGTTGCTTGAAAATTGTTTTAAACTCATGTTTTACTGGCAAAATTGCAATTGAACCCTAGGAATCTTGAATTGGACCAAAAATGCACAATTTTGCACATTTGACCCCAAATTTCTTCAAAATTACACAAAATGTGTTTTTCTATGTATTTTTAGTGATTTAGGCACAGAATTTCAACCTTCATTCAAAATTTGGGAATTTACACAAAAGCCCCTAGAATTTACACTTTTTAGTCACACATGCATTTTATACATTTTGCACCTATTTTCATGCATATTTTATCATGCCTTCTTCCTTGCATCATGCACACATTTTCAACTCATTTCTAACTTGATTTTCCCATTATTTCATGGATTTCTTCCGACTTTCACGATTTTGACTTGATTTGGTTTTCCATCGCCCGAGGGCGTACATTAACAGGCTTAACAATGCCGACATTGACTCGAATGAGGTTTATTTTCTCTAATTTGATTATCTCGGATTTCTTCAAGCTTCCGCTGTTTTGCATGACGCTTTCCGAGTATTCTCGATTTTCACGATTTTCCTCATCGCCCACGGGCGTACAGTAAAGTGGCATTTGCAATGCCTACATTGTCTCTCGGATTATCATTTCTTTTTCTTTTATTCATTTCTTCTCTTTAATTTAGCATGTTTTCGCAGTCATATTTAGCATGTGCATTCAGAGTAGACAAGCATACACACAATAGACTATTAGCAAGCAGGAAACCTAGAAAGATCGATTTCTTCGGGCGCATTGGGGTGCCTAACCCCTTCCCCATGCGTAACAAGAATTATTACCATTTCTCTACCCCGCAATGATTTCTGCACTACATCCATTAGGCACGGAGCATGCATATGTTTTCTTCTCCTTGATTTCTTTTGGTTTTTTCCTTCGTGTTTGGTTTTCCTTGTCTTTCCATTAAATGACTAGATGGCGACTCCTTTCCTTTTCTTATCTTCCTTTGTGTTTCCGAGCCCAGTCTTCTTCTCTAGATTCACCATCTTTGCTGTGACTGTATCGGGACTCCTCGTAAGCTTCCACGCACATAGAAGAGTCGTGTAGGATTCCATCGGCATGGTCACAACCAGATAGGGAGGCAAACATGTCTCTGCTCTCCTAGTCATGGCAAATACAGAAAGGGAAGAAAATAAACAATTATGTCATCCAAACAGTATATCAATCAAGCAAAAGGCATGAATATGATATGTGCTAGTGTAGTGCTCACAATTAGAGAAGAAAAGCAAGTATCACAAGAAAAGCATGAATTAGGTTTTGTGCATGTGCGGTGGCATGGCAATGGTGTAAAAAGGCACAAAAAGAGATGTTCAGTTAGATATGCACAAGTAAATAGAACAAGAAAACAAGCACAAGATGTACAGACCAAAGACAAGCAAGAAAACCAAAACAAAAGCCAGAATCTAATTATCCTTAGCGGAGTCGCCAGTTCCTGTGACCATGCTGGTGGAACCCTACACGGCTCTCCTAGGTGCGAGGAAGCACATGAGGAGTCCCGATACGGTCACGGCAAAGATGATGAATTCGAGGAAGAAGACTAGACTCAAAAACACCAAGGAAAGATAAGAAAGGATAATGAAAGGAGTCGCCACCTAGTCTTTTAATGGAAAGACAAGGAAAGCCAAACATAAAGGAAAAACCAAAAGAAATCATGGCGAAGAAAACTTATGCATTCTCTGTGCCTAATGGATGTAGTGCACAAATCAATGCGGGCCAGAGAAAGGGTAAGGATTCTTGTTAGGCAAGAGGACGGGGTAAGGCACCCCCATGCGCCCAAAGAAATCGGTCTTTCTAGGTTACCTGCTCGCTAATGGTCTATTGTGTGTATGCTTGTCTATTCTAAATGCATATGCCTAAGATGAATGCGAAAACATGCCAAATCAAAGAAATGAATGACAGGGAAAGAAATCATAAGGAAAATAATCCAAGGGACAATGTAGCCATTGAAAATGCCACTTTACTATACGCCCTTGGGCGATGAGGAAAATCGTGAAAATCAAAAATACTCGGAAAGCATCATTCAAATCGACGAAAACTTGAAGAAATATGAGAAAATCAAATGGGAGAAAATAATCCTCATTCGGGTCCATGTTGGCATTGTCAAGTCAGTTAATGTACGCCCTGTGGCGAGAGAAATTCAAATCAAATCAAAATCGTGAAAGTCGGAAGAAATCCGACAAATAATGTGAAAATCGAGTTTGAAATGAGTTGGAAATGTGTACATGATGCAAAGAAGAAAACATGAGAAAATATGCATGAAAAGGGGGAACAAAATGTTCAAAATGCATGTGTGAGTGGAAAATACAAATTCCAAGGGTTTTTGTGCAAAATTCACATATTTTGAATGAAGACTGAAAATCTATGGCTAAATCATCAAAAATACATAGGAAAACACATTTTAAGATATTTTGAAGAAATTAGGGGTCCAATGTGCAAAACTGTGCATTTTTGGTCAAATTCAAGATTCCTAGGGTTCAATATGCAATTTTACTAGTAAAACATGTATTTAATGCAATTTTGAAGAAATTCAGGGTTAAATGTGCAAAAAAAGGACTTCTATTAGAACATAGGAAGTTCAGGGACTGTTATGTAATTTAACCCTAAAAAATATGCATTCAGTGTTAAATCAGTGAAGTTCAGGGTTTAAAATGCAATTTTAAACACATTTGAGTAAATATTTGAATATCTAGGGTTTAACTTGCAATTATGAAGGAAAAACATGCTTTCAAAACTATTTTAATAAAGTTCAGGGCTTTTTATGTAAAATGCTAGATTAAAAGATGAATTAAAAACACATCAAGGGGTTTGTGTCAAATTTTAAAGCCTAAAAAGTATTAATAAAATAGTACAATGGTCACACTGCAATTTTCCAAAACAAATATTATTAAAATGAGTTTAAAAACTAGTGCAAGGACCTAAATGCAAGAAATAAGGACCAATTTGTAAGAAAAGAAAATGATCAGAAGTTTACTTAAAAGAAAACTTTATTTTTTATTTTTTATTTTTAAAAAACACGACGACCGCCGACGACAGTTCCTCACCGTAGACGACCGTCTAATCTGGCATCGGAGCTTGAGGGTTTTGAAGTAGACTTGAGGGTCTACACCCCATGATTTTATGGAAATTGTTGGTGAATGTTTGGGGGGTCTGATCGGGACTCCCACTTTGGGTGATTTCCACCACTACAAACAGAGGTGTGCCTTGTCTGCGAGGAATTCGGTATACCAAAATCCTAGCAGATTAAGCCAGAACCTAGGGTTCGGTAGACCGAAATTTCACGGTCGACCGAAGCAGGGGGTTTCAGCATACCGAAAGTTTTCGGTATAACGAAATAAGGAATTTCGGAATACCGAATTGAATATTCGGTATGTCGTTTTTGCCCTGAACTTGGGATGCTAAAATGTGAATTTTAATGAATGTTAAATGGTTTTAATGGTATGGTGGATTTACATGGATGATGTTTCCCCATGTAATGACATGGAGGCATGTGGAACCCCAAACAAATGGATTTAGGTGTGGTTTTGGGTTTTAGACCCTATTAATGAATGAAAAAGATGGTTTTATGTGGTTTTGGGCATGAGTCCCAATTTATGACTTTAAGCATGGTTTTCAGGGCTTGAGTTGGGACCCCAATGGAGAGTCAAGTGTTGCAAGGAAATAGAGTACTGCAACGAGAATAATGGAATGAAATGGAAAATGATTTTGAAATGGAACACAAATAATGTGGTTGTTGAGCTCATAGCGGTGTAGGCTGAGCTTGGGTTTTCATACCTAGTTGTTCGGGTCACCGACGGTGTAGGCTGAGCATGGGTCGTTGTACCTAGTTGTTCGGGTCACTGAGCTCGTAGTGGTGTAGGCTGAGCCTGGGTGATTGAGCCTAGTTGTTCAAGTCACCGACGGTGTAGGCTGAGCCTGGGTCATTGGACCTAGTTGTTCGGGTCACCGACTGGGGCGTCAAACAGTGACGTATCCCTGTGCACATATGAAAATGAAATTGGGGCCGATTGGCCAGGGCAGTGATATCCCGCACAGGGAATTTCATCGTGGCAGTGCAGGAAGGTAGGGGAAGGATGTCCTCGCCTACTACTCGTGTGCTTGGTTACCCCTGATCAAGGTAACAACAATAAAGAAAAGTGAAAATAAATAAAGAAAGAGAAATGTGATTTGGTCAGGATTGGACTGATGAAATGGTCCTAAAATCCTAAAAAAATGATGATGTTTTAACCAGTTGCCAGCCAGTGTTTATGATTTGATTTTGAGCCCAATAGGGCATTGTGTTTTAGGCTGGATCTGGTCAAAAATGTGAATTTGAAAGTGCGTTTTTGGAAGAAATCCCCAAACATTGGAAATGGAAATATTTTGGAAAATGAATTCCAAAGGTTTTTGAAAGAAATGTAAAGGAATATTTTGAAAGAAAACATGGTTTTGGAATGAATTTCCAAATGTTTTGAGAAAAGAAAAGGAAACATGGCTTTTGAAAAAGCATGGATTGGGATTAAATTCTCAAGTGATTGTCTAATAAAAAAAAGGATGATTTTCAAAAAGAGAAAATCAAGTTTTGAAAAAATGATAAGAATGAGATTTTTGATTTTGCTGAGGTTTTGTGGTTTGTATGTTTTGGGGCGCGTACTGGTGACTTTGATGTCACTCATGCGTGCTATTTGATTTTCAGGTGCAGAACGCGTGCAGTCGAGTTCCGATGCAGCAGTTGGAGCTTCTAGCTGCACATTGTGATCCTGAAGGTGAGCCTTAGTTACAGTTATTTGATGTTTCTGGAATTAGTGTAATTATGCTTGATACTGTGCTTTGGTAGTGTGCCCAGAATCGGGGCGTTACAAGCCCGCAGTCCAAGAATACATGCCTAATACTCTACCACATTGTAGGTGCACGCAATGGTCAACTTTCGAGCAAATGGGATCATCTGGCCCTATGGGGTCTCCAGTACCGCACTGATGCCCATGCCTCGCCTAGTAACTGCGCCATCAAAGTAGAGATGCCACCGCTCTTTATCATGAGGTCTTTCAGACTCATCCTCTTCCATGGTGAATAGTATATCCTTATCGGTGAATTGAGTTTGCAGGGGCTGATACTTTGGTAAAGGTAAATCTTCTAAGTGTTCTACCACGGCCATCCCTTTCATGGACTTCTGAGTGACAAAAGTGATATCAAACTGAGATAAGAGCACCTGTCACTTGACACATCTACCCACCAGTGTTGGTTTTTGGAACAAGTATTTCATAGGATCATGTCAGCATAGTAGCAGAACAGGATATGCCATTATATAATGTCTTAGGCGTTGTGTGGCCCAGACAAAGGATAAGAAGACTTTCTCAATTACGGTATACTTAACTTCGCAATCATTGAATTTCTTACTCAAGTAATAAATGACCCTCTCTTTACAGCTTGTTTCATCATATTGACCTAAGACTGCACCCATTGAATGTTGTGTTATCGACAAATAGAGCAATAGAGGACGTCCTGGTGTCAGGGGAACCAAAACCGGTGGCCTTATCAAGAGCCTCTTAATTTTGTCAAAAGCTTCTTGGCATTCATTACTCTAATAGATCTGTGTGTTCTTCCTTAAGAGCTTGAAGATTGGCTCACAAATCGATGACAGCTGAGCAATGAATCGATTGATTTACTGCAACCACCCTAGCAACCCTCGGACTTCCTCTTCTATAGTACGAGGAGGCATCTCAAGGATAGCATTAGCCTTGCTCGGATCCACCTCAATTCCCCTCTAGCTAATGATATATCCCAAAAGTTTGCCTGATGACAATCCAAATACGCATT
Organism: Posidonia australis; assembly: GCA_024699735.1. NCBI lineage: Eukaryota > Viridiplantae > Streptophyta > Magnoliopsida > Alismatales > Posidoniaceae > Posidonia > Posidonia australis. The sequence continues at coordinate 2,349 of JAMKQA010034891.1, read as the reverse complement.
TATTGGGGTTAAATCGGAGCTTGTATTTTCCCAAATGACGCCCAAACCTCACCCTCTCAGGAGCCAACTACATGTTACACCATCTGTAGACACCCCGATTTTGAGGTGACCCAAAGATGAGTATCCGCATGTTGCTTTGGGATGTGAGCAACCAAACCCTAAACCCATTAGCCAGTTAAAAGCCCAATTAGTAAAACCTATGAACTGGGTAGGCGCACATAGTAGGCGCACATCATAGGCGCACCTAGCTAGCGCCCAGTCAGTTTTCAGGCTGCGGCTACTGACTTTCCCTCTTCCAAGGCTGTTACCTTTGCAAACGAATGTGACAAGGAATATTCGAGGCCTTTCATCTACGAGGCTCTTCATATCCCATGAGTTACCCCATGTGAGGATCCCTATAAATAGGAGTCCATTTGCAACCATGAGAGGACACTTTCTTGTGGTCAAGAACTCTAGCACATCCTGTCCTAAGCAACCACATTCAGCAAGCAACACCCCTTTTCCAACTGCATTTTCTCAAGCCCTGAAGCATCTCTATGCGTCCCATAGTGGTCCTGGTCATCCCAAGGCAGCAAGGTCACTCATCTTGGGTTTTAACTTGGAAGGAACATACCTGGAACAAGGTAGGATCTTGACACTTACTCTGTTTAAGTTATAGTTTCTACGTAGACTAAATATACTTTAATCAATCTGAATACATGAGCGTTTCATGATAAGATGCCCATGTTTTATGAGATGTTCGGATAGTTTACATGATAAGCATGTTTTCAGTTCTTCTCTATTTTCCTATCTGAAATGCATGAAACTTGAATAAGCATATTTTCTGTTCTTCTCTATTTTCTTGTCTGAAATGCATGCATCTTGAATAAGCATGACAATAAGTATGAACAAACAGAGATTTCGTGATTCATTCTTAATGCATGACTGTTTAAGACTCATGACTTGTACTCTGTTTCATCTTCAGAATTTTGTATAATTCAGTCATGATTCTGGTTTACATCATGAGCTTTTTTTGGATAATATCATAATGAATCTGATATCTCATTTGCATATCTTCATATATCTGTTTTTAGCATACGCATCATTTATCTGCATAAATCATGGAGCCTCTGTTTAGTTTTGGGTTGGGTTCTGGATCAGCAGCAGTCTGAACCAGAACAGCCTGGGGCGCACCAATTTGGCGCACCTCTCAGGCATACCAGACTGGCGCACTTCTCAGGCGCACCAGACAGGCGCACCTAACCAGAGCACAAGTCTGGCGCAGGCATCTGCTGCACAGACTGGTCAGGGATTTTGCATATGCATTTACATTGGCTTTCCGAATGGCTTTCAGGGCAAGTTCTATTATATTGATTTTCTGGTTTCACACGATCGCTTTGCTATAGATTAATTGGTTTTTCTCTATTTTCTTGATCTGTCCATGCCACTTTGGTAGGCTATATCTTGCACACTTTGTCCTATAAGGAAAGCTTGTGTTTCAGCCCATAATCCAGAGGCTTGGTCGATCTCGCTTTCCTGCATTAGTGTAACCTTGTGTGAGGCTATTTGCTCTTGAGCACAGGGTTCACAAGCTTTTGCATTTGAATCATGTTTTAGAATCCAACACATTTGGTTTTGTTTTCCTGAGCTTTCCCGAATGCATTTTTGAGATTTAGGCTTTTCTAAATGCATCTCTATGAGACTTAGTAATGCATGTTTTCCCTGTTTTAACTCCGCAACATTCTAGACCACCTAGGCGCATATAGGTGGTGCACCAGACTGACGCACCAGTCTGGCGCACCAAATTAGCACACTGCACTGTTTTCAGCACATGGCATGCATTCCTATGATTTTATCTAGCTTTCCCGACTTTTTACATTACCTTGCGATCTCTCCGCCGGCATGGTTACAGATCTAGCGACTCCGCTAGGGATAACCAGATCCCGGCTTCATTTTGATTTCTCTTTTGTTTTGGCTTTTCTATTTTGCATATTTGCCATGCCTTGCTTTTGTTGTGGTGCCTTTTTGCGTGCATGCTCTTGAATATTGTTCCTTCTTTTACACATTTTGCTATGCCATGCATATATTTTGCGCCTGCTTCTTGTTTATTAATCCATGGAAGTTGCTTATTTATTTCCCTTCTTGCTTATGCCATGTTTAGGATAAAATAGAGACATGTTTGCTTCCCTCCATTTTGGTCAATGAAAATTTAAAAACCAAAATCATTTAATCTTAAGGCAAACTAGGGACAAATGACAAATATTCCCTTCCGGTTTAATCAATTCGCAAGTAAAAAGCCTAATGCATCCTTTGCATATATCATATAGGGCATGCATCTTCTCCTCTCCTAGGCTTTACCTATACAGTCTG
>JAMKQA010034890.1:0-13084 GCA_024699735.1 Posidonia australis | reverse complement strand
TGGCTTGCTAATAGGTTTGGGGCTTGGTTTAAGGGCTGATCACATCCAAAGCAACATAAGGATACTCATCTCCGGGTTACCTCAAAATCGGGGTGTCTGCACTTCTCCTTTTCAAGGTTTTCCACCATCACAATGACAACGTTGTTGTTCTAACAGAACTTAATCATTCGATGAAGGGTTGAGGGGATAACCTGACGCTTGTGGAGCCAAGGGCGCCCAAGTAGAAGATTGAAAGATGGCTCGAGGTCAACAACATAGAACTTGACCTTAAAACGAGTAGGACCAATGATTAAGGGAATGATCAAAATCCCTAGAGCATAATGATGCATGTTATCGAACGTCGTCATTCCTTTCATGGCTGGAGTAATGTCTTCAGATTTAAAGCCGACCTGGTTTACGGTTCGTAAAGGGTAGACGTTTAAACCGGCGCCATTATCTACCAAGGTAAGAAAAGTGCGGAAATTTTGGTATTGCACTGTCATGAACAGAGGTTGATTTTGATTAGTCCCTGCTGGAGGAAGCTCTAAGCTAGAAAATGAAATGACTTGTGGCACAGCTATCATCCCTACCATGCTTTCCAATTGTATGGTTGGGGAAACATGAGCGGCCTGAAAAACCCAGAGAAATGCCTCTCGGTGTTCAGCCGAAGTATGGATTAGGTCTCAGATGGAGATGTTTGCTTTGACTTTCTTTAACTGGGTAGTGATGTCAGCCACAAGTGGGTTAGCTTTGGCATTGGTGTGGTTAGTTCTCGGGATTGTCTCCTCAGGGATTTGATTAGGGATCTGGTTCTTTGGTTGAGAAGGTGAAGTGGTGGGTTGGCTAGTTTTATTTGCCAGAACCGGGGCCTTGTATACCTGTCCTGACCGCGTTACCTCAGCACACATTTCTGTGGTATAGCTATAAGGCCTGCGGTGAGTATCCTATGTCAAGTTGATGACCACAGGAGCATGGGCCCTCAATTCCACTGGGACTGAAACTGGCCAAGTAGGTATTGGTGCTTGGTGGGTCAGGGCATGCCTTGGTTTGGCTAACAAACAAATTGTTGAAGGGGTGGATTGCATAATAGGTCTTGCAGCCGTGTGCCTCGGTCGGGCAATCAGTTGGATCATGTTGATTACTGAACTAGAAGCTTCAACGAAAGACTGACCAAGCTGATAGGGGAATGGTTCTGAAACATCATGGATGAGGAGAGAAGGATCAAAAGGTTCAACCTCATCAGAAGAAAGGAAATAGACTTCCGAGGTTCCGAGTGCATGCTCAGGAAAAGGCCGATTGACTATATTGCTAGATGTGGATGCAAAGGAATGAGGTGTTTGTGCAGCGGGCACGGTCTTTGCCTCCTATGTGTTGATGGTGATGACCTTGCAGTCAATCAAGTTCTGAATTGCTCTCCGGAGTGTATAACAGTTATTCGTAGAGTGCCTTACAGTTCTATGGTAACTGCAAAATAAATCTGCTTTAAACCACTATGAAAGTGGGTTTAGTGGTGGGCGGATTTCTGGAAGCTTTAGGAGCGATGCTACCTTAGGAAACACGACACTTAGAGGCTCAACCAGAGGAGTGAAATCCCTTTTAGGTCGTGGAGGTCATCTTGGTCCCAGGTAGCGCCCCTGCCTTGTCGGTGCGAGCTGGTAGACTGGCTCGGCGCTGGTGGTGATTTGTGATGTGCGTGGCGCCTTAGGTGCAAGAGAGTAGACAACCTGATTCTGAGCTGGCAAGCTCACCACACTGACCGGCATAACGGAAGCCCTGACATATGCCACAACATTCTTGGTAGAGTTTTTTTTCCATGCATACCCAGTGTTGGATCCATTGTTGCCACCATTGTTGTTGCTGTTTCCGCCTGTAGCCATGGTCTACTTTGCGAATGTTGCTAATGCAGGAAAGCTTCCGCTATTCAGTGAGCTCTCAACATGGGTGCCAGCTTTGATCAGGGATGCAAAAGTGGAAATAGGCTAAATGCTCAGCAGAGACCCTGTGGCTGGCTGTGCTCCTCGAATTATTATCTCAATGAACTCTTCATCAGAAGGTCTATCGTGAACTTGTGAAGCGAGGGCACGCCATCGCCCGACGTACTCCCTGAACGGCTCGTAGGGCTTCTGCCTTGTGGCAATTAGGTCCTCGCGCTTTGGGACCATGTCGAGGTTGAAGGAATACTATTCTAGAAAAGCCTGGCTGAGATCATTCCAAATCTTTATAGTGGCCATATTCAGAGATGTGAACCATTTCAAAGTTGGACCTGTGAGGCTTTTTTGAAAGAGGCGAATGAGAAGTCTCTCGTTAGCTTGTAACTGAGTGAGATCACCATAGTGTGCCCTAAGGTGTGAAATTGGGTGTAAACACCCCGATTTTGAAGTCACTTTCCAGCAGGCTCCTCCGGATAATGCTCTGGTTGCGACCACCAAAACCCTAGCCCGCTTAAGCCTACACAAAACCAATCAGACCCACACTAGCCCACTCTAACCCAATTAAACTTAAAACCAAACAAATTAAATTAAATCACTTAAATACTAATAAATAAGTAAAAACCCTAATTTCAAATCAATTAAATAAAATCGTAAAATCCAAAATTAATAATCACCTTTAACTCACAAAATTCTAATTGAAAACTAAAAATTAAAATCCTAAAATCCCTAAAAATTCCCAAAATAATTAATTAAAAATCAACTAATTAAACCTTAATCACAAACTTAATTAGAATCATAAAAACATAAACAAAAAGTCTAAAATAAAATTCAAAACCCTAATTAAAAGCTTAAAACCAGAACTCTAAAAAATCCTTAAAAATTCATAAAAAAAAAATCAAATAAAAACCAATTAAAACCTTAATTAAACCTTAAATCACAAAATTAAGAAATTAAATTAAACCCATAAAGCCCAATTAAAATCCAAAAACTTAAACCCTAAAAAGCCATAAAATCCTAAAAACAAAATCAAAACAAACAAAAAAAAAGAAAATAAAAAATCACAAAACCCTAAGCTCGTTAAGCCCATTACTATTTCATTTAAGAATGTAATTTAAAACTTTACAAAAACACAATAATTCCGGTGAACTCACCGCCGGCGACCCATAATCTCCAACGTGATCTCCGGTGTCCAATCCTTGCATCTCTGGCGTGCAATCCTCCGTCCTCGTGATCTCCGGGCTTTCTACTTCTGGGGGCGCCCTTGATCCAATGGCTCTCAGCCCTGGCGAGAAGGATGGACGACGTAGAGGGGTTCGGCCGGAGCTCAAAAGGGAATCGCCGTCGTCAAGCTTTGGGACCACGACCTCCCCCCGGTGAAATGAGCGTGAGCGACCCTCCTGGTACCTGAGAGCCCGAGCAACTTCCTAGACCACTTTGGCATCCCGGAGAGACCAACCCGAGCCTCTACCGTCGACGTCCCCTGCTGCTTGCCGTCGATCCCTCACGCCGGAGTGGACAATCCAGGTACACTCTTCCTTCCCCCTTTTTCCTTTGCATTAGATTTGTAGGAGTGTTTAGTTTCCCCTGATAAGACCACGACAGTAGGCTTCCTCCATCCCGTTCACTCATTGTCGACCCTCCTCTGGTGGTGGGTTCAACCCACCACTGGAGTCCCAGGCCGTTTGGTCTCCGGCAAGGCTCCTCAAGGGCCTCTCCTCCCCATCCTCTCATCTCCCTCTCCTCTCCTCTTATCTTCCCTCTTCTTCTTCACTCTTCTTCCTTTATAGTCTTCCGGAGTTCACGAGCGGCACCGTCGCCACCGCCCCTGACCCGTCGTTGGCCGTCGACAATAGGCGTTGCACCAACCACCGATGCTCGACACCGACACCTCCAGAGGTTCCATCGCATCGCCACGCACCACGTTTGACTGTCGTGTCGTCATTTCTGAGCTAGGAATGCCACCCCAGCCTCCGTCGTTCCCTCCTCCAGCGAGGGGATGGGTGGGCCTCCTCAGGCCATCTCAGCTGCTCGCGATGCCCCCGAGGACCTCCGAGCACCCTCGCAGCCATCGCTCGAGCACCCCGCCGCCGTAACACCCTGTCGTCATTACCCGCAACCCATCGCCGGTGACAAGATGAGGAGAACACCACACCCTTTCCAGACATGCCCCGACCCTATGAGAAGCTTCCTCGAAGACCTCCGAAGCCTCCCGCGCCGTTCCAACTCTACCAGAGCCCTTGCGTTGCTCCAGCCGTTGCCGCCGACCTCCTCGCCGGAGCTCGAGGTGGGGGGATGCCTCGGGCCTCCCCAGTCGCGTCCCGCCACTTGGGGAAGACTGCCGTGCTTTTGTGGTGCTTCCCCAGGCCTCCGCGTGCTCCGACAGCACCTTTGAAGCCCCTGGAAGGTCGCCAGAAAAAATCACCGGCGACAGAGCGCCGGCGATCTCCGGCGATCTTCGAATGGGTCTTTTATGGCCCATTCAAGTTAGTTTTTCATTATTACTTTTAGGTCCTTTATTTATTACATTTCAGTCCTTTTTTATTGCATATGGGTCCAGACATTTTCATTTTAGTCCTTAGTGTTTTAAAATAATTTTTATTCTTTTAATTTGTCTGTGAATTTTGCATCTGACCCCCTAAAGAGTTCATCTTTTAATTCTTAACATATTGATGCATGTTTTCATCACTTTTAAGTCCAAGAATTTACATTTAGGTCTCTGAAGTTTTTGAAACAAGTTTTTCTCTATAAAAATTGCATTCTGAGCCCTGAATGTTTTCAAAATGGCATTGATAATCATTAAAATGGGTTTTTATCACATTTAAGTCCTGGAAATTTATATTTAAGCCCCTACATGTTTCGGAAATGATTTTTCTCAATGGAATTTACATTCTAGACCCTGAACATTCTAAAAAATGCACTGATGATCAATAAAATTGAGTTTTCATCACGTCAAATCCTGGAATTTTGCAGAAAAGCCCCTGAGTTCACATTAAAGCATTTTTGAACTTGAAATTTACATCTTGACCCTTAGATTATTTCTAAATTCCTCATTTAGGGTTTTTAAATGTTTTCCATCATATTTTGGGCTATTTTTCACCCTTGTTTTTCATTTAATCACAGAATCCACTTGCAAATCATGTTTTCACTGAGATTTGATCTTTTGCCCCACATTTTGGTCGTGTTTGCACGCATGTAAATTTTACACTTTAGTCCCTGACTTTTCAAGAAATTATCCAAGTGCAATTTTTGCATCCTTGTGCCACATTGACATTGGACCCATCATTTGCATGTTATAATAAAAATCAGGAACATGTTTTTCATCTAGTTTCTCGCTCTTTTCTCGAATTTTACGTTTTAGTCCCTATGTTTGTCATTTATTGCATTTACATCCTTTTGGTGATTTTTTCTTCTCCGGTTTCTTCCAAATGACATTATCTAGACATTTAGCATACATTTTGACATATCTTAGGCCATGCATCGCTCCCATGCAAGCACTTGTCATCTCTGGCCAGGGAAAATGACCAAATTGCCCCTATGCCCCAATTCATGTGCATGCATCTCGATCTTTGCATTTAGTCTATCATGGCATTCATATTAGCATGATTAGAGAATGACACAGGTTTAGTAAACATTCATCTAGCCTTTAGCAAGCAATTGGACTAGAAAGATCGAGTTTCTCGGGCGTACGAGGGTGCCTAAAACCATCCTCTTGCGTAATAGGAATCCTTACCCATCCTCTGGTTAGCAGACATCCAGCCTTCCCATATACATCCCATGCATTCATCCTTTTGTGGTTTTCATCGTCTTTCCCTTAAAAGACAAGGTGGCGACTCCTTTCCCTTTTTTTATCCTATCCTTGCACCTTCGCCATCTTGGCGTGGCTGTGGTCCCCTTCCCCCTCCTCCGGGTCGGGCACGGTCACATTGGGCAGCTTTTCCCATTATACCTTTCAAATTCTGGGATATGGAAGTTCGGAGGGAGTATGGCCTCTGGGAAATAGCAGTGGTCTTGGAAGGTATAAGGCTGGTGGTCCCTGCCTTGCACTTGTCATAGTATTTTCTCTAGGTCGTTCATCCTGGTGAGAAGTGCATTTGGGGTTGCTGCTGACATTGATCGTGTAATTGGGGCGTGTTGTTGTGTGTGAGAGTAACAACTGCTAAACCGGTATGGTCGGGTTCACACGCCGTTGTACTCCTGTCAGCCCAAAAGGCGGACCACTAGTAGATGGAGGAATATGTTGTGCATGCTGTGGCAATGATACTATCGGTAGAGAAGCAGCGCTCGTCGTCAGGACAACGAGAAGATGTGGCAACGGCTGTGGTGGTGGTGTGACTGGTGCAACGTGAAGTGCCTGAGCAGGGTCCTCAGGAATAGGACAAACAGGCATAGTCAGAATTGGATCCAAAGAGAAGGCCATGCTTTGCAACTTCTGTGCAAGGGCTAGAAGTTGCTGAGATTGCATAGTGATGGAACCATTGGTAGCAATACCGAGGGTCGGAAGAGCAAGCGGAAGAGATGTTAGAGGAGGCTGGAAGTTCAAGGATGTTACGGGTTGAAATCCTACTGAAGGAGCAATCACAGCCAGCTATGTGTCAAACGGAGTAGAGTCAAATGAAGGATAGGACATCATCAGATCAGATGCCCTAGTGATAGTCATGGTAACTGCCTTGGTTACGGGCTTCAGACCAACAAGGGTCTGCTAGTGTCTTGAAATCGGAGGACAAAGAACTCCAGGCGCCTGAAAGTGGCTGTCATGGAGTGCAAATGGAGTGGCTGATGTCAAAGTAAAAGGAGGGGTGCAAACAGGAATCCCCTTCGGAGTAGCTAGTGCAAAGGTCTCGAAAGCTCGCTGGGCCATAACAGACCGCAAACAGGTAAGGATGGGGCTACGATTGCAAACTAGAGGACGATGCCTACAAGGAGCTATTGTCTAAAGTGACGAATAGCCCGAGGAAAGACAGTCGAGAATAGTGCCTCGAGACTGAGGTCACAGAAAGGAACTCCCAGGCTCAGACCTAGGAACTCGCACACAAAACTCTATACCTGACAAAGGAAAAAAACCTAATGTGTCAGTGAGGAAATGAAGACAAAATAACAAAAGAAGTAAGTTAGCTATGCAATCGTTTGTTAGGGTGGCATGAATGGCACACATGCACATGAATGCTACTAACATGCTCTCTCTCACCATGCATGTCCCACATAGGGTAGACCATATGGAACGCACTCATGGGTTTGGGTTTTGACTTTGGTCAGAAAAGTAAGGTTCCCATTCTAAATCCTGGTTGGAGCGCAGGCAGTGAACGAGTGGTGCGTTGGTGGCCTCGTCTCCTGCAGTAGCATGGAGCTTTACCCTCTACTAGCACCGACACAACCTCAGACAAGGGGGGACAAACTAGCAACATGCCCTACGCCAAAGCTATAGAACGGGCTGCTAGGATTGTCCTTCGCAAACTGTGGGTGGACTCAGAGGAGAAGATGCATGCCCTATATGATCAATCATGCGATATGCTTTTGTGTATTTTACTTGCGTTTTATTAAACCATAGGGAATTGTGAGCATTTGTCTCTAGTTATGCCTTATTATTTGTTTATTTGAGTTTGTGTATTTTATTTTAATCAGGAAGGGAGGCAAACATGTCTCTATTCTCCTAATCATGGCAAATACAAAAAAAGGGAAAGAAAACACACTATCATGGCATCTAAACAATCAATCAATCAAACAAAGGCATGAATATGGCATGTGCCAGTGCAGTGCTCACAAGTAAGTGAATACAATCAAGTATCGCTACAAAAAGCATGAATTAGGTCATGTGCATGTGCGGTGGCATAGCAATAGTGTAAAAAGGCACAAAAAGGGCATGTTCAATCAAATATGTACAAGCAAACAGAACAAGCAAACAAGCACAAAGTATATAGACCCAGCGGAGTCGCAAGTAAACCGAAACGAAAGCCAAAATCTGGTTATCCCCAGCGGAGTCGCCAGTTCCTGTGACCATGCCGGTGGAACCCTGCACGACTCTCCTTACAATGTGTGGAAGTGCACAAGGAGTCCCGATACGGTCACTACGAAGATGGTGAATCTGAAGAAGAAGACTAGACTCGGAAATACCAAGGAAAGATAAGAAAGGATAAGGAAAGGAGTCGCCACCTAATCTTTTAATGGAAAGATGAGGAAAACCAAACACAAAGGAAAAATCCAAAAGAAACCAATGCGAAGAAAACATATGCATGCTCCGTGCCTAATAGATGCAGTGCACAAATCCATGTGGGACAGAAAAAGGGTAAGGATTCTTGTTACGCATAGGGAAGGTGTTATGCACCCCCTTACGTCCGAGGAACTTGATCTTTCTAGGTTTCCTGCTTGCTAATGGTCTATTGTGTGCATGCTTGCCTATTCTGAATACCCATGCTTAAAGTGACTGTGAAAACAAGCCAAATCAAAGAGAAAAAAAATGAATAAAGGGAAAATGATAATCCGAGAGACCAATGTAGGCATTGAGAATGCCACTTTACCGTACACCCTTGGGCGATGAGGAAAATCGTGAAAATCGAGAAACTCTCGGAAAGCGTCATGCAAATCAGTAGAAACTCGATGAAATCCGAGAAGATCAAATTGGGGAAAATAATCCTCATTTGGGACACTGTCGGTATTGTTAAGCTTGTTAATGTACGCCCTCGGGCGATGGAAAGCCAAATCAAATCCGAATCGTAAAAGTCAGAATAAAATCGGGAAACAATGGGAAAAACAAGTTTGAAATGGGTTAGAAATGTGTGCATAATGCAAGGAAGAAAACATGAGAAGATATGCATGAAAAATAGCAACAAAATGTACAAAATGCATGTGAGAGTAAAAAGTGTAAATTCCAGGGGCTTTGTGCAAAATTTCAAAATTTTGAGTGAAAATTGAAATTCTAAGGCTAAATCATCAAAAATACATAGAAAAACACATTTTATGGAATTTTGAAGAAATCTGGGGTTAAATGTGCAAAACTATACATTTTTTGTCAAATTCAAGATTTTTAGGGGTCAAAATGCAATTTTGCCATTAAAACATGTATTTAATGCAATTCTGCAAAAATTCAGGGTCAAATGTGCAAGAAAAAGAGTCCATGTTTAAATACAGAAAGTTTTAGGAACTGACATGCAAATTTACTCTAGAAAATATGCATTCAGTGAGAAATCAGCAAAATTTAGGGGCTAAAATGCAATTCAGGTCACATTTGAGCAAATATTTGAATTCTCAGGGTTTAACTTGCAATTTTGACAGAAAAATATGCATTCAAAACATTTTTAGTAAAGCTCAGGGTCTTAAATGCAAAACTTCTGTACTTAAATGCATGAAAAGAAACTCTAGGGGTTTTTGTCAAACTTTTATGCCTGGAAAACATTATTAAGAACTTATAAGGGTTCCTCTGCAATATTTCAAAGCAAATATTATTAAAAGGATTTGAAAATATATGCAGGGATCTAAAAGTAAGGAAAATGACCTATTTGTAAGAAAATAATGACCTAACTGCAAAGAAAAGAAAGGAACTGAAGTTCATTCTAAGAAAACTTATTTTTTTAAAATTTTTTATTAGAAAAAGGAGACACGGCCGCTGTCCGATCATTCATCAAGCCACACTGGGAGAAAGAGCAGAAAGAGGGGAGAAGATCCAATGGTCGGGATCTGAGGCTCGACGGTTGGAATTGGCCTCCCACCTCCCTTGCCATCGACGCAACTCCAGCGACGACACTGAGGAAGAAGGTGGCTCTAGAGGCCATGGGGCTGCGACTCGAAGCTCTTGGTGGCATGAGGATGATGTGTGGAGCATTCCCCTTCCTTCAGAGGCCAAAATGGAGGAAGATCACGCGATGTTGTGTTCCACCTGTCGTTGCCGTCGTCTTCTCCGGTGAGCATGGTTGCGGGGGTGATTCAAGACACGAGGTTCGACTCTGATGGCTCCGAAGTGTTGGGGGCGTGCCATGGAACGTTCTTGGAGGCTCGTAGAGGCACGACGGGGCTGTAAGTGCGTGGTCTGTCGTCGTTACCAATCATCTTCCCCGACGATGGCAACGACATGCGACTCCAACGATCTACTCCTAGAGGCTCAAGGAATCAGCGAAATGGCGCACCAAGGATCAGAGAAGCAAGAGGGACCTCAGGGAAGGAGGATCGAACACCCTGGGGCACGAATCAACCACTGGATTCATGCCCCCACCTTTGTTGCCGGAGAACGACTCCGGTGAGGCCTGAAAACACGATTCCAGCTAGGGAAGGCCTCTGGCTCTATTGGAAACGATCGGGGGAGGTAGAGGGAGACCTAGGAGATTTTTTTTGAAGTAAATTGAGGTCAGTGGAAGGCATAACTAGTCTGGCAGTGGAGTTGGCCATCGGAGCTCACCGAAGGTCGCCGGAGTTGGCTGGAAACTCAGAATTTTCTCCTCCATGAGCTTCCTCCTTGCTCCTGGATTACTCTGGTTGCTCTAGTTGGGAGGCAAAGGCTTTGATGGCTCTCCTCTCAAATTTTCCAACAATCCCCTTTCTCACTTGCAAATGGGGGTTATTTATAGGCTTACCATGGTGGTTATGGGTTGTTGTGATTAGTTAGAGGCTATTGGATTAAGTGGGAAGTTGTTAGAATTTGTTAGATTAAGTGGGAAGTTGTTAGAGTTTGTTTAAGTAGTTAGAGGTTGTTATAGGTGGTTAGAGGTTGTTATGTTGGAGTGAGAGTTAGTTAGAGAGTTTAGTTTGTTACATGAGTTTGTTAGAGTAGTTATGAGGGAGTGGAAGTTAGTTAGGTTGTTAGGGTTTGACATTAGGGTTTGGGGTTTGACTTATGGTTTAGGATTTGACGTAGGGTTTGACCTATGGTTTAGGGTTTCGATTAGGGTTTGTGGTTTGGATTAGGGTTTAATCTAGGGTTTAGGGTTTCGATTAGGGTTTTGAATTTGGTTTAGGGTTTAACTTAGGGTTTAAGGTTTGGATTAGGTTTTAACCCAAGGTTTAGGGTTTGGATTAGGGTTTTGAATTTGGTTTAGGGTTTAACCTAGGGTTTAGGGTTTGGATTAGGGTTTTGAGTTTGGTTTAGGCTTTAACCTAGGGTTTAGGGTTTGGTTTAGGGTTTCACCTAGGGTTTTGGGTTTGGATTAGGGTTTAAAGCTAATTTTAGGGTTTTGAGTTAGGTTTTTGAATTTTAAATTTGATTTAGGTTAGTTTTAAAGTTTAAGGTCCCACTGCAAGCATATGGGGTGTCTACAATAAGTAATCGGACTCATCAACTAGATAATTAGGGTTATCAGCTAGAAGAAAAGGGGCATGGCAACTCAATCAGTCTTGTCAGCTGGGACATTGGACATTTTAACTGTTGTCAACCGACTCTGGACAGTATAATTGTTGTCAATCAAGTAGTTAGGGCTACCAGCTCGACGAAAAGGGACATGAAAGAACGTAAAGTTTGTCAAGTAGGGAAAAGAAAACCACATCCATATAGACAAGACAAAAGGCAAAAGGCAAACCAGTCTTCGTCCACATAGAGCGAAGTCACATAATGGATTTTGTACAAGCAAAAATCCAAGAAAGGCAAGGAAGATTTCGTCTGCCTAGAGTGAAGTTGCGAAAAACACAATAGATCTCGTTCGCCTAGAGCAAAAATTTAGAAAAGGAAAGCAAGACTCCGTTTGCTTGAAATGAAGTCGCAAAAAATGCAATGGATTTTGTCTACTTGGAGCGAAAATCCAAAAAAGGAGAGTAAGGCTTCATTTATCCAGAGCGAAGTCACGAAAAAATCAATGAATTTTGTCCACCTGGAGCAAAAATCCAGAAAAGGAAAGTAAGACTTCATCCACCTAGAGCGAAGTCACGAAAAGAGGAATGGATTTCGTTCGCCCAAAACGAAAATCCAAAAAATCAAAGCAAGACTTCGTCCGCCAAGAGCGAAGTCCCAAAAAGAGCAATGGAATTTGTCTACCTAGATTGAAAATCTAAAGAAGGAAAGCAAGACTACATCTACCAAGAGCGAAGTCATGAAAAATGTAATGGATTCCATCCACTTAAGCTTATCATGCATTCTATATAAAGCTTTGATAATATTCTTTCTCTGTAGGAAAAAGTTGCAATGTTATTATCATTTCTAAACAAGGAGGTGTCCATTAGCAAATGATGAATTAACTTATCATGCATAACTTAGAAAGGATGTTGGTATTTGGCTTTAATAATGACATTGAGATCTAAGAAAGAAATGAATGGTTTTATGCACAAGTGGAACAAACTCTTTGGGGCAAATTGAAAATTTGTGAAGGAAACAAAAGCTGGAAGTGATTTGGCTTATGTCTCTGGTGGACACTAGTAGCTGGATGGTGGCTAGTAGTCCTTGAATTTCAAAATGGCACATTTGAGTAGACATTCCGCTTGAATTGTTATTCTCTTTGGCACATTGGATTCATATCTTGCTTTTCAAATGAACCAAAGAGTAGTTGCTGCTCTCCAAAAAAAAAAAAACCCTTGGTGATAGCAGCATGTGGTGGTTTACACCAACCTTGTAACCAAGATCCTAGATTTTCATCTAGAGTTCTAGGTTTATAACCACGAGTTGGATTTAGATTTTTTCTTAATCATTGGTGTGCTTACACGTTTTCCATTATTTAGTTTTACTGGTTTCTTCTTTCAAAAATGTTGGCTTTGGTAGTTTGGTTACAAATGGAATACCATGTTTTCATTTGGATGTCAACAAATGTTAGTATTGGAATATCTTGTATCAGTTCTCTTTTGACTTGTGTTGTAGGCCACTAAAATATGTAGGGAACCTACAGTGGCAGAGAGGTGGACTGCATCCCACACTAGTGGGTCAGAGCATGTTTGGTCAACCTAGATTGCTAAGGATGTACTTGTAAGTAATAATGATTATAATTAAAGTCATTTTAATAATATGTACTTATATTTTATATTATCTTTAACTAACTTTTTGTGTTTATTTATACAGGATAGGTACACCTTCTTGTATCAAGAAAAATATGGAGACGATAATGTCGATGAACACCCAACCTTTGTCAAGAAACTTTGGAAGCAAGTTTCAATGAAAAGGAACGTGGGTAGTTCATCAAGAAAGCAAGGCTTGGGTGGTTTGGATCCATACTACTTAGAAGATACGACTATTGGTTCTTCCGCGGCTTCTACTGGGCAGTATCGTCCTACGC
>JAMKQA010034889.1:0-12440 GCA_024699735.1 Posidonia australis | reverse complement strand
TTTTTTTGCATGATTTATCATGTATATGGTTTTCCTTGTCTTCCATAATAGATTAGGTGGCGACTCCGTTTTATTTTGCTTTTTCGACGTGATTTTGCCGACCGATTTCGCATTCATTTGCGGAACCTCCTCGCCGGCTTGGTTACAGGTAGGAAGGAAAATAGGGTAAAATCAACATAACCAACATCACCTCATGAAACTAATAACAACTATAGCTAGGGATGCAAAATAAAATCTAAGACATTATCGACTCTACGTTGCGACGGTCAACTTCAATTAGTCAACAAAGTTGAGACCAGACTATTATCCTTTACTTTAGTTTACTTCATGAAACTTATGCTTATCTTCTGTTTGTCATCAATCTTTGAACTAGGGATCAGGGGCACCCTAGAAGGAATAACAATTTTTGTTGAGAATGTGCAGAAATCACTCTAAAGTGTTGAACACAGGCTCCTCTGCACTCTATGTTGAACACGGGACATATAGTGCCTAACATGAAGAAAAAGAATGCCTGGTCCGTAAGACGTAGAATTCTCAACATCTTATTTTAGACGTAGAGATTACTGCGTCTTACACTTTACAACAACTTTTGTCGCTGAACCCTACATACAGGCCTCCAAATCTGTAAGCAAGTGTCAAAGCCAACTCCTAGCAATTCAAGAGACTCCTACAAGTTAAAATACACACGAGCAGTGATTTCATAATTTTTGGGCCTCTAGGCAACCCAGAATTGCCAATACATGACCAAAGAAACTTAGCCAACGTGATTAGTAGACCTATCGTCCACTAATTCACGGGTCATAGGATGACAATCTCTATCTAGAGTGTAGGCTACACTTGATGAAAGGGCAACCGATTATGACAAAATTGCAATCCAAATAAAGCCAACGTAACTAGCTACGAGGACGTCAACATCCTTTGCCCGACACCCAAGAATGTTAAGGACCTCTTGCTCACTAACTTACGGATCATAGGAAGACGGTTCCTATGGAGAGTGTAGGCTACAGTCGATGAAAAGGCTCTTAACTATGACGAATTACTTCCATTTATGTGTCAGTCTGCTCTAGATAGTGAGAAAATTCCAAAGCCATCCCAATATATAAATCAAACTAGGTAATGTTGAAGGAACGTCATTATTTAGGATCATGCATTGCATATCAAAACTACCGCCTTTACACTTCTACCAACATGCATACAAGCAAAACCCAATATATTATATCACGAGTGGTTGTTGGAGTCGATTATCCCCAATTTCTCCAATCTTGTTTGGATTTCCTCGCTCTAGTGTAGGTTGTCCTCCGTAGACTTCCTCGCACCAGTGCTGATTGTCTTTTGTATCACCTTCTTAGGATTCCCTCCCCCTAGTGCTGCTTGTCTTCCTTAAGCTTCCTCGTCTCTACACCGGCTGTCTTTTTTAATACCTTGCTAGACTTTCTCGTCCTAATACTTGTTGTCGAGTCTTTCTTTATAACCTCCATTGGTAACCCTTGAGGCTGAGTTTTTCTTTATGACCTCCTTAGGCAACTCTTGAGGTTGAGTCTTTGTTTATGTCTGCCTTAGGTTTTCTTTAAAGCCAAGTCCTTTCATATGACCTCCATAGGCAATCCCTACAGCCGAGTCCGTTCGTATGGCCCCCTCAAGTAATCTATGAGGCCAAGTTCTTTTATGTAATCCCCTTAAGCAACCCTTGAGGTCGAATCTTTCTTTATTATCTCCATAGACAAGCCCTTAGATCGAGCCTTTCTTTATAACCTTCTTAGGCAATTCCTGAGATCAAGTCCTTTTTATGACCCCCTTAAGCAATTCCTAAAATCAAGTCTTTTTTATGACCCCCTCAGGCAACCCCTGAGGCCACGTCTTTCTTTATGACTCCTTCAGTAATCCCTGAGGCCTAATCTTTCTATATGACCCCCTTAGAGAACCTTTGAGGTCGAGACTTTCTTTATGACCCTCTTAGGCAACCCCTGAGGCCGAGTCTTTCTTTATAACCCCTTAGGTAACCCTCAAAGCCAAGTCCTTCTTTATGACCCCCTTAGGTAATCCCTGAAGTTGAGTCTTTCTTTAAGACTCCTTAGGCGACCTCTAAGACTGGATCTTTCTTTATGACCTCCTTTGGCAACTCCAAAGGCCAAGTCTATTCTTTATGACCCCCCTTAGACAACCCTTAAGGCTGAGTCTCTTTTCCTAGTGGCAACATTTATTCTCATATCCAGGTTCTAAGTGTTTGACCCCTTGTTCAGCTTAAATTCCGTGAGTGTTAGATCTTTCATCCAGCTCGATCCCTTATTCAACTCAAATTCTTCGAGTGTTTGTCTTTCATCCAGCTTGATCCCTTAATCAACTCAAATTTCCAAATATTGGATGTTTTATCTAGCTTAACCCCTTTATTTCTTATCCAGCTGGTGGCAGCAGGTGTTGGACCTTCTTCTCCCTTCTAGCTTGGTGGAAGCATTTGGTCTCATATCCAACTACTGGTTCTCCCACTTCTGAGTGTTGGATGTCTTATCCAGCTCAATCCCTTCATTCCCTATCAAGCTCAATTTCCCGAGTGTTGGATATTTATCCAACTCGATCCCTTATTTAGCTCACTTCCCGAGTGATGGATGTCTTATCCAGCTCAATCCATTGATCCCTTGTCTAGCTTGATGTGTAAGAGTTGGAAGCTTGATCTAATTCAATTTTTGGAGTGTTGGATGATTTATCCAACTCGATTCCTTTATCCAGCCTGGTAGTAGCTGGTGTTGGATCTTCTTACGCCTTCCAGCTTAGTAGTTGCTTAAACTCACATCCAAGTGTTGGATCTTCTTCTTCCTTTTAATCAGAAAACCCCCTGGATCGTGCCACACAGAAATATCGTCAAGTCTTGATGTTAATTTCATTCCGAAATCACCTTCAAGGAGGGGCAATTTGTAAATATCCAATTTTGACACTCCCTTATTTTTATTAAGTCCCACTACACCGTAACATACTTTATTCATCTTTAGAAGCCTTTTGCTTAGCCCAAATACTCTCCAAAATTTGAAAATCTAGGTCATTGAACACTAAAAGTCCAGCATTCAACATTGAAGGCTGACGTTCATGCATTCAATGTTGAACGCCTCAAATCCTATGTTCTACACCTTCAGGTCATTTTCCTTCCATTTCGGTCAAATCTTCCTTCCTTTTTTGGAGTCAACGTAAATCATTATTATTTTTAAGGAGTTTTCTTGCCTTGTTTAGAGCTCTTTATTACCTCATTAAATGACTCGTTTGGCTCACATTTGACTTTACAGTCAAATTTGGCAAGTTTTTAGCCTAAGGGTGTTCAACGTGTGATTTCCTACGTTCTACATAGAAAACTGAATTCCCTGCATTCTACACCTGACAACCCAGCCATACCACATCAGTTACTTTCTTTCTTTGGAAAAATTTTGAATTCAAATCATTTTCATTTATGGAAAAATCCTTTGATCATGCGTGGCATTAATCGTGCTTTGATTGTGCTTTATTGCCCAATAATTGGAGAAGTATTCCTTCATTAATGCAAGTTGGCAGCCTAGGTGTGTGGAATGCTAGGAATCCTACATTCAATATGGAACGCTTGGATTCCTACATTCAACACTTCGGAAATGGAAACCTTTTGTTCCAGCTATCCAATCTTGCCAATTTTAGATCCTTTTACCTTTTTTGTTTCTCTCATTCTATATAAGCAAGGATATCTCAGCCTTTGAAGGGAAAGCAGAATTGAAAATCATAAATAGAATCTTGAGAGAGAGTAAAGTGGGGAAGGAATTTCTTGAGGCTTAGGAGAATTGTGAAGAGCATAGTTCTTCTTCCGCCTCTAACTACGTCACGTCAATATCTTGCATTTCATGCATATTAAATGGAGATTTTTTCTTTTAATGTTGTAACATAATGCATTTCATTTTTATGTATGTTGTAACTAAGTATATACATTTAGTTGCAACTAGGGGATAAAAACCCTTCGGGTAAGTATTTTTCCTTTTATTTCATATTAATTTTTAATTTACTTTGAGCCTTTTTACAACACTATATTAATCCACGTAATTTTTTTAACTTTATTTTGCAAGGAAAATAAGAGGAAGAAGAAGCTGATTGGTACCAGTACCCTTAGGCAACGCTAGCATTGTCCTAAGGTAACTGAACCCATCATATTCACATCTCCCTAGGCATCTCGAGGGGCAACGAAAGTGAACCGAGAGTAGAGATCACACTGATTTCATAATCCGTAGAGAAGAAGAGTCAGATACAACTAAAGGGATACAAGCGATGCGACAAATGTAAACACCTTCCTAAAATCCTGTATTCAAGTACTGTTGATTGTCTGATTTACATAGAGAGTGTGTTAGGTCAAACTGTGTGCTGTGGTGTGGTTTTGGACTTGTTTTGGTAAGAGTAGCCATTTCAAGTGTGTATAAAGAATTTTAAAAGACATGCATATGATATTAAAAAGGAAAGAGAAAAGTGATTTTAATAGGCATGTTTTAAAGGTTTTGCTACTTGTTGGGCAATAGTGAGTTACCCTTTTGTGATTGTATGGTATCCAAGTGAGATGCCAGAATTTGATTGCTCGTCAATGTCGTTGACTGAGTTGTGTGGTGTGTGTTTAAGTGAGGTGTGTATTAGGTAACCGTCTTGAGTAGTCATCCATGTGTGCTTTGTTTTGATATTTTTTGCAGGTGCAATAGTAGGAGTTGTTCTTACTATTATACATAGGAAGAAGTCACGCTGCTATACATCAAAGAGTTATAGGTAAGTGAGTTGTTTAGTTTATTTCAGTTAATTTAGCTATTAAATTCTGTAAATTATGTTTAGATTTAGATTTAGTGTTTTTAATAAAAAAGATAAAAATAAAATGTAGCTAGGTTTGTGAGGTAGCGACTAGGGATCATTACAGTCATCGAGCGCAAATTTGGAGTGCTAAAACCTCATTTCGCTATTCTTCAAGGTTACATGACATTCTCTTTGAAACAAAAGCTAAGATTGTTCTAGTAGGTGTTTTGTTTCATAATTTTATTCGTAACACAAATCGTGAAGATTTACTTGAATATCTAGAATATGAATTAGAAGAAAATTGAGAAACCAATTGTAACGACCCACGTCGCTACCAACACAAACACATTAGTTTAAATAATTTCAACAATAATTAAATGCCAAATTATAGGAAATTAAAGGCTAATTTAAAAGCATATAACAATCAATAATCTGTGTGTACGGCTACGAGACTTCGACTATATGCACTAGACTCACCAACTGTTGTTAGCCTGTACCTGCAACATAAAAATCACACAAAGCAGGCATAAGTGACCAGAAAGTCATCCAGCACACACCCTACGAAAAACTCGGAAAACAAAACTAAGCTTTCTCTATTAAATCATTTTTGAAATTATTTTCACCAAATACACCAAGTCTGAGAACATGGGCCTACTGACCACAACTACAAATTTGGACTTCAAAACTTTTTTATGTTTCTTCTGAAGTCACAAACAAACAGGAAAACGTCTGTATAGCAAAATCAAGCCTTACTGGCCGAAACAGCCCAAAACACGGCCTAACTAGCCAAAACCTCAAGCATGGGCCATATTGGCCAAAGCCCACAACCACACCGAGTCATGTTGCCCGATGTTAGGCAACTAACTCTAGCCACAAGCAGCCACTGAGGTGCACTACACTGCCACGGACCCACCATCCTACGAGGAGTAATTCCGTCCTGAAGTCCTCTCACCTAAAGAACCCATAAATAGTCAACCCCACCTGGAAAAGTTGTTCAACCAATCAAGACGCTACCAGCAACTGGACACATGAAATACCTACCCTGGACAACACCACCGGGTTAGCCATATTCGCGTCCTCCACACGGTACGTAGACAATGGGAGTGTCACACCTCCACACCTGGTTATATCTCGAGCCTCAATATCCAATGACAACCTGAGTATCTTACCTCTAGGTCTAGACAATAGCTCAACCCATGGATCTCAACTTCGGCCTCGTGGACGACTGTTAAGGAATCTTATACCTGCAAGATCCGATGAACACTTGCCTGCAGTTTCTTGGTCCTTGACCTCAATCTGGGTGATACGCTTGGCCACCTGAGAATGTCATCACATCCCTTGGTCTAAGCAGCACGGCTCACGGTATCTTGGCCCACACATAGAAACCACAGAAATCTCTTTTCCCAAACCGACTATATCACTTTGAAATCCTTTTTCAGAACCACTTTATATCCTTCAAAAATCCACAAAATCGACATACTAGGTGTCCACAATAAACCACAATTGATGGCCCACAATCCACCTCAATATAGGCAATACAAACTAATTCGACAAAACCATCAAAAACACATTTATAATTCAAACTCAGGCCTAGTTCGGCATATCGGAATGGAACAGTCAAACAAACCTAGGCTCAAGGCACCAGATCGACAAATCAAAATCTACACAGTCACCCGAAATTCCCAAATTCGACTGACCAAAAGCGTCCGGTCGACCGAACCAAGTAATCTGTCAACACCCAAGACTCCTAGAACAGCAGACTAAATGAATTCGGTCGATCGAATGAGAGATCAATGGGATAATTCTAAAGCAAAATTGGCATACCGATCAAAAACAGCATATCGATTTCTACGATTACTGAAAAGCAGCCCAAGCCCTAGCCCGCTCGATCACCCAAGTGAGAGGAAGGGACGGAGCCACTAAACAAAATCCACAATTCATGAATAAAACACGGATGTAGACGCGTGAGTCTACTTCAAAACCACACAAATAAAACCACGATGCATGCATTATAGCTCGAGAAATAAATTCGCAAAGCCAGAAGGGTCGAAACGACCCAAAACATAACAACCACCACAAATGGCCATGAAAGCCTTAATAATTCACCATATATTCTTAATAAATTTTTAAAACTTAAATTTACCTAGGTTTCATGTATTCCTAGGATTTTCTACCAATTTCATGTATTTCTTTACAAAATGTGAGGTGTGTACCTCACAACAACCGTCGGCGATCCTCCGGCCAACCACGCACTCTTCGGTGATCCCAACCTCAACCTTGAGCTCACTTGATGCCAAAGAGGAAGTCCAAAGTCCCTCACGTCGACCAAACACCATAGCACCACCTCTACCTTTCTCTCTCACTCTCTGTCTCTACCTCTCTCACTTGCGCACAGAGGTGAAAGAAGAAGAAGAAGAAGAAGAAGAGAATGGGAGTGGAGGAAGAAAGGAGGGGAAAGAAGAAGGAGGAGGAAAAGGGGAAGTGTGGAGGAGAAGGGTGAGGGCGAAGAGGAGATGTCCACGGGGGAGAAGGAAAAGCGGAGGAAGAGTGGTGTGGGGGGGAAAGAGCTCGACCTGTCTTACTTAAATATGCATGGTTGGTGGTAGCTACGTGTATGCACAACGACTCCTCAACGTATGCACCTCTGCACGTCGTCCCAGCACTAACCAATCCGCAGCACAGGCCCAACAAAAAGTCTTCACCCACACACACACAGAGATAGGAGTACAATGCCTCCACTAAAGGACAAGGTGCAAAACAGTCCAAATTGTGGGACCCAAGTACAAAATTACGGAAATGACCTTGCGCTTGTAATATCTATCTATTATAAAATTCATTAAAATGTATGATTATAATAAAATAAATTTTCGGATGTTACACCAATCTTTCATAAGTTGCTCAAGAGTTGGACGAGGAAGAATGAATATATAAAAGTATTGAATTAACTCAAGAACAAATGAAATGGCAGATCAAATGCGTCAAAATATCATGAATTCTATGTGGCATGATTAATAATAAGAATTTGCAATGCTATTTGAATTTTTGTATGACTCAAATTTATATTTTGAAGTTGATTATTTGATTGAGTTTCAAGTTAACAATTGTGAGATTAACAATGTATGTTTTCCTTTAAAATCTTTGATAGGCACAAAAACTCATATTTCAGTTTCCTTTGCTTTCTTGAATAAGTACAAGTAACAAGAAACTTGGTCATTAGGAAATAAATTTCCCTTACTTTTCAATTCCTAACAATTCCTTTTGATTTCATAATTCCATTTCCAATCAAAATTTGTGCACAAATAAGTCTTTAGTTATTTCCTAAAATTGCTCCATTGAATTTGAGGGATCAAGGGACTATATTTGAAAAAAAATAATTGGTACATGACTATAACTCTAGTTAAGAGATCGTTAGTTCGAATATCTATAGGTGTAGAACTTTAAAAAAAAAAGAGACTATATACGAATACATTCATAGTTACCAAATAATTCATGATTTTTCTTACTTTACAATTCTTAGTAATTCTCTTCCATTTCGCAATGAATTTTCTCTTTATCGAGTGACATGACTCTCCAAGTTTGAAATCAAGATCTCTAACTAGCACCTTAGAGAGTCTCAAGTGCGCTCACTCGCTAACATGGAAAAACAATTTGAGATCGATGGCTACCATAATGGGAACTATTAGGTTTTTTCTTTTTCGAAACAGCCATAGGAACTATTAGTTGGAAGATTGATATGGGTTGGGGTTTAGACTTCCTTCTAATTCAATTCATCTGTACTCGGACGTTGGCCATGCAATGTGCTTAATAATTAAGGTGTTATCTACACAACATACTGCACTAGTGGGTGGTTGTTGGGACGTCCACACGCATGATAGAATTAAACATGAGGAGAAGTAGAGAAAATATCAAGAATCACAAGTATGGGTATTGTTTACGTGGAAGAGAGATGTACCAAAACAATGCAGGGTATCTAGGGAAATCTTCCAAAAATAAAATGGTAGAGCAAGATACACCGTACTCGCAAGAAAAATGATGTTTCTAAAATAATATTGCTAAATTCATATAAGTAAAACTGATCCTAAGACAAGTGAAACTATGTGTTGGTTACTAAGTGGATGTATGAAAAATTGATCAGACCGTTTTTTCAAAAACTATGATGTTTCAAAATGAATTGACCGTGCACAGGCGAGACGATGCTCCAAATCGAAATACCGAGATGATGCTCCAAATATCACTTTATAATTCTGAATAAGATTGCAATAATTTTTTTCCCTAAGAAAATCTTTCGATTGTAAGGTGTAATTGATTGTTTTTTTTTTAACAAGGTCCTAAAAAAGTGATTTTGGGGAAAAAATAATTTCCAAACGTTGCACAAAACAGTCTCTTCCTAAATAACGAATTCAGCTTCCATGTGTAATATATATGAAAAAAAACACCATTTCAAAAGTCTTATATAGGTGGCTTTTCCATAAAAATCTTAATTATGGTTCTATATACATTTCCAAGTTTGTCCTTGTTAGATCCTCGTATTTACATAAACTAGTGGAAATTACAAAAGTTGAAACACGAAAACCAAATTCCCAATATTTAAAAACTTTTACTCTTCCTGTAATAAAAAAAACATTGACTCTTGCTTTTAGTTCATGGACTCTATAATTGTAAGACGAGAATCGACAACCATTACCACACTTTGAAAGGGTAGGAGTCCCAATTCAAGTGTTTTCTGCACCCTCAATTTTATCCCATAAATTTTAACTTTAGGCCTACATCATCTTGTTGGAACATTTTTCAAAAAAAAAGTCAAGTTGAGGGTTGAAATGACATCCAAAAGCATCTGATCCTCGTGTGGAACAGCATGCTCTAAGGAACACAGTACTTTCTTCTACTGTAGAGAGAGACAGAATACAAGTCTCCATCTCATAGTACAGTAGAGGAGTTATCTCCTGCGACCGGGCTGTAACAGTAAAATCGCCACAGCGCATGGACACTACATTTTTTTTAAATCTTTTTCTTCTTCTATTTTTTTTTACAACTACGTAGCAGATTTTTCCCAAGTACAGGAGGAGTTATTTATTAGGTCTGTAAATGAAGTGAGTATAATCTTATTTATACCATTATCTTTTAAATTTAGACAAATAATAGACAAGTATCGACCTATATTTCCGATGATTTTATCTTTATTTGTCTTATCACCTGTGATACAATATAAAACAAGTAGAATAAATAGATAAATAAGTATAATCTTATTGAAGCAAATGTTTTGAACATTGAGTATCTAAACAAATAACTAAAATCTCATTACATTATTATATACATTATAAACTATTAAAATTTAAGAATTCATAGTTAAAACATTATATTTGAATGTTTAATTATTAATTCAAATTAAAATTGTTAAACAAGTATATAAAATATTATTATTATTTCATAATTCTAAAAGAAAATTAAAATAAAACAAATAAAATGATTAAAATAAATCAGAATAATGGATGATTGATATATAATTATTTTTACTAGTATCTTATAAGAATATGGATAAAACAAATGATGAATAATTAGATAATAAGATAAAATTATTTTCATCCCTGTCAATAAATTATTTTCATCCCTGTCAATATAAAATAGAATGGATCTAGACAGATTACGAATAGATACCTTCTGTGTTTCCAAGTTCGGTGGTCGGACAGATATGTTGTCACAACCCAAATACAGCTACAGAATCCTTTTTGTCTTTTTCTTGTTCTATTTTTTTACGGTTGTTAATGTAAAGTCTGGTCCATTACAGGTCAGACTGTAGTTTTTCTTCTTCTTCTTCTTTTTTATACAGAGGAGTTATCTGCTACAGTCGAGTTGTAACAGTCACATCATTACAGTATACTACAGTATCATTTTTTGTCCTTTTCTTTTTGTGTTTTCTGTCTTTTTTTCTTACGGTTGTAGCAAATTGGCAAGTGAGAACAAAAGAAAGATACACACACACCCAAAAAAAAATAACTCGACAATGGGCTGTGGGCCTTTGAGGACGACTTGGCTCAAGAAGGCTTAATAATATCCAATGTAGTGACAACAACTACAGGTCCCTCGTTGCCTGCAACTTAACCCTGGTGCTGGCTCTCACTGACGTTGAAAAATCTTAGTTTTTTTTCCCCACAAGGATCTTCGTCAGCTAGATCAGATTTTCCTCTCTGCTTTGAGAGCTAGGCAGTCGACACAACTTCTAATAAGTCACGTTATTTGTTATAAGATTGATATCGGGAAATCTATTCTCTTTGGGTTTCAACATCTCAAAGTCTAGGCAAGTTCTCAAGGAGACCTTCTTTTTATGCAATCACTCCTCTAGAAGGTAGATCATTCTTTATTATCTAGTTCCATGTCTTCTTTTCTTCCTAGGACTCCTCTCTTTTCATCGTCCTCATCTTCTTCTGTTGAGAAATCCTCCTTCTTTCGATGGAGTTAGTCTCTCTGATGAAGCCTCTAGCTCATGTTCTTCTTCCATGACTAGGGATTATGTTGAATCTGTCAATATGGATCTTGTTTCCAAGGAGCCATACTCCTCTCTCTTGCCTCCTCTCACCTCCTTCACAAGGGACTCTCTCTATTTCTCAATTGATTATTACTAG
Organism: Posidonia australis; assembly: GCA_024699735.1. NCBI lineage: Eukaryota > Viridiplantae > Streptophyta > Magnoliopsida > Alismatales > Posidoniaceae > Posidonia > Posidonia australis. The sequence continues at coordinate 1,047 of JAMKQA010034889.1, read as the reverse complement.
CAGCTTGATGATGGATGGATCCGGTGACCTATGTGGTTGGGAGGAAGTTTCACCCACTGATATTATGCTTGATATGTGTACCCCAATTTCTGGGTTTAGTAATGTATGACTCCCACCGTATTCCCATCTAATCCACAAATCCTTGACAGAACACTAGTCTCTCAAGTTTTCTATTTCTCCAGCTAGTGATGATCAGACAATTTCAATGTTGTGTACAATATACCCTGATTCTCTTGGATGTGTATAGTCTTGGTCAGCTGTTTCTATCTCAAAATTGGCTAGTGTTGATGACGATATCATCACCTACGCAATTTCTCGCCCTTTGTCGGACCCCTATTCAGTTGGCAATCCAATGCTGTTGTCGTTGTTAGAAATAGTGCATTATTTTGATGATAACTTAAATCATTGGTAGTGCATATTTTCATAAATATTAAAGGATGAAAGGATTATAAGTTCTTAAACATATATACTCAAAAATATGACTGGAGATATACTTGTGTTTTTCTGTATAAATTCTCAATTGTATGCAAGTGTTTTTCAAAGTAACAGAAACGGCATACCGGAGTCAAATCGGCATACCGTTTTAGTAAAAAACGGTATGAACATCGGCGTTCCGCTAGAAGAAAAGAAGAATTGAAAACAGCAAACCGAAGATTTTTCGGTATACCGTTTCAGTAAAAAACGGTATGTGCATTGGAACTCCGGAACAGATGAGGAGATGAAGACAAAGCTAAAAAACGGCATACCGGAAGAAAATGGCATACCGTTTCAGAAGAAAACGTTATACCGAAGGATTTTCGGCATACCGAATTGCCCATGGATTGCAGATTAAAGATCATTTCTGACATACCAAGGCCAAAACGGCATACCGTTGGACTAGGCGTTTACGACCGTTTTTATAGTCGTTAGACACATCTCGAGGCGATCCGATGGCTATAAATAAGACACATACAAGGCCTGAAAAAGACACCAATCGAAAATACTTGTAATACTGTATATTGTCTTCATTTTTCATTCTCCTCACGAGACTTCATTGTGTAATCATCG
>JAMKQA010034888.1:0-12997 GCA_024699735.1 Posidonia australis | reverse complement strand
ACATGATTGCTAGTTTTGCTGACCTGTTGGAGGTAGATTTGTCCATCGACTTTGTGAAATCTTTGGGTTTCTCTAGAATTAGAATCAAAACTCACCCCAGAATGGATATACCAGATTGTAGGTACTTTGCTTATGGTAAAACTGTTTACCCAATAAAATTCAGACGAAGTTGGGATATATGTTCACCTTCCGAAAATGCTCCTAAGCCGACCCATGTCTGGCCTTCCAAATCCTCCACGGACTACTCTAATTCCAGTGGCTTGAACCTGGTTCGGAAACAATTTAAAAACAACAAAGGGTGGAGAGGAAATAAGGGTAATAGAATCTCAAGAACTGGGAAACATGTCTGGACTAGACCTATCAGTCCTAATCGATTACCTCCTTCGAAAGCAGCTGGTAAACTCCTGACCCCCACTCCCTCTTCCTCAAGGGAAGGTTTTATTTCTACAACCCCTGTCACTGCCTCTCCCAACTACACCCATAAGGAGAATGATACAACAAAGTTTATTGAAACGGAAATCAAAGCTAGGAATCTATCTTTGTCAAAATTCAAGAAGGTTCTAGGTTTATATGACTGTTTGGAGAATGATGATTTGGATGGAACAAGTGAGGTTGCTGCTGATCCACATCCACCTACACCCATACATGCGCAAGGTAATACTGATTCCAATCCATACACTCCTTCTACTCAGCATGATACTACTTCAGTAACTTCTCCATATGTTTCTAAGGCTTCTTTTCCTGATTTAGAAGATAATACTAGTCATTTATTGAATGATGTTCTAACCTGGAATTCTTATGATCAGTTCAATAATTTTTGCGAGAAGATTGGAGTTACTTTAAATTCCTTAGCTGAAGTTAAATCTTTCTACAATTCAGTCAAAAAAGACCAAGGTTTAGCTCACTTAAACCTAAATGATGATTCCTACATTTTTGAGAACTTTGCTTCTCTTTGTATATCCCCAGATAAATAAATGTTAATTGCAGCCTGGAACATTAGAGGTATGGGAAGCTGTGGGAAAAAAAGAGCTATACGAAATTTGGTTAGATCAAACAAATGCAATATCCTTATTATTAGTGAGACTAAACTTGAATCTTTTTCCCCTAACCTTCTAAATAATATAGAAGGAGGTATAATTAATCAATGGTCTTTTCTCCCTTAAATGGGTGCCTCTGGGGGAATTCTTATTGGTTGGAATGATAACATGTTTAAACTTTGTAATACCATTATTGCAACTTATAGTATAACTCTGTCGTTCATGAATCTCTCGGATAACTTTGAATGGTGGCTCACAAGAGTATATGATCCTTGTGATCCAAGGCTAAAGACGAATTTTATTGAGGAATTGGACATCATTAGTAACAAAGTTAATCCAAACTGGGTCATAGGAGGAGATTTTAATATAATAAGATTTTCGGATGAACATTCTTCAAGGTGTGGTATCTCTTATCATATGAAGGATTTCAATGATTTCATTGAAAATCACTGCCTAATAGATATTCTTCCTAATAATTGTAAATATACTTAGTCAAATTTTCACGCTCAACCCACGAAGGTCAGACTGGATAGATTCTTGATTTCCACTGGTTGGGCAGATAAATATTCTGATTCTTTTTGTTTGAGAAAAACCAGAGTAGTCTCCGATCACATCCCCATTACTCTCAGCAGTATCCCTTATGATTGGGGTCCTCCTCCTTTTAAGTTCTACAAATTTTGGTTTTTTATTGAGGGATTCTCCAGTTTCATTGAACACTGTTGGCGTAATTCCTCAATCATCTATTTATCAATATCACCTGTGGCTAGATTTGCTTATAGATTAAAATTCCTGAAAAAACAAATTGCCCTTTGGATTGCTCCTATTAGGGAACAAAGGAAAAATAGGTTGAAGACAGTTGAATCCCAAATAGCATATATAGATTCTTTGTTGGAGTCCTTTAAGAATCAAGTAGCATTTCGGGGAAAATTGATAGAGCTCAAGGATGAATACTATGCACTACTACAAAAACAAGAAGCACATTGGAAACAGAAATCCAGGATTCAATGGCTCAAAGAAGGTGACCTTAACACGAAATTTTTTCATAATATGGTAAAATATAGGAGAAGAGTGAATGCAATTCATTCTCTAAATATTAATGGCATTCAGGAGCAATCGCCATCTTTAATATGTAAAGAAATAGAAAATCACTTTATTTGGCAATTTAATAAGCCAAATAGAACAATACCTTCTTTTGATTGGAATACTTTAGTGCCAAACAAAATTATAAATCCAAATATATTGGAAACCCCATTCTCTATGGAAGAGATACATCGAAGTGTTGGATCATTGTCTGGGGAAAAAGCTCCTGGTCCTGATGGTTTCCCTCTTTGCTTCTTTCAACACTTCTGGGACATCATGAAATATGACATATTAGAAATTTTCAACAATCTTCATACCTCCACTGATCTAGAATATCTGATTCACATTAATCAGACTTTTATTTCACTTATTCCTAAAAAAGAGGGTACTAAAGAGATAAAAGATTTTAGACCTATTAGTTTAGTAAACAGTCTTTATAAAATTATAACAAAGACTTTAGCAACGAGATTCACTCCTATTCTCAACAATATCATTGATAATTCTCAGTGTGCCTTCCTCTCTGGAAGGTACATAGGTGACTGTTTCCTAGTTGCGTAGGAAACTGTACATTACATGAAAGTGAATGCTATACCAGGTCTTATTCTGAAATTGGATTTTGAAAAGGCTTTTGATAATGTTAATTGGGACTTCTTAATGGAGGCTCTTAGGGGATTAGGCTGTGGGAACAAGTGAAATACTTGGATTAAAATGTGCATTTCATATGCTAAGTTCTCAGTTCTAGTTAATGGCTCTCCTATGGGATATTTCAAGGCTTCTAATGGACTAAGACAAGGTAACCCCCTTTCCCCTCTTCTTTTTATTGTGGTCACACACGTGTTGAACAGGTTGTTAGCACTAGCGATTGACAATAATTTAATTTCTAGAATTCAACTACCAAATGGTGGCCCCAACATATTGAATATTCAATATGCAGATGATACCATATTGTTTTTATCTGCTAGAGAGGATAATATAATAAATATTAAGAGAATACTATGTCGTTTTCAAACATGCTCAGGTTTGAAAATCAATTTCCATAAATCATCACTTACTGGTGTTGGAATATTTGAGGATTTTGTTCAGAGAGCCTCTCAAAATTTGGGGTGCTACATAGAGAAACTTCCTATAAAATATTTGGGTTTACCAATGCATTTCAGGAAACCCAATTTCCAAGATTGTTCTCCAATAATCGAGAAAATCACTAAAAAATTATCTCATTGGAAGGCAAATTACCTATCATTAGGGGGAAGACTTACCTTGATAAATGTTGTATTATCTGCCATTCCTACATACTATCTTTCAGTACTACATCTACCAGCTAGGGTAGAGAAAGCTAATGACAAAATTAGAAGTAGATTTCTATGGAATTCCTTATCTTCTAGTACTGCCTGCCATTTAGTTAAATGGGTATCTCTTTGTAGGTCAAAAGTACAAAAAGATTGGGGAATCATTAATTTAAGGCACTTCAATTTGGCACTGAAATGCAAACTATGTTGGCAACTTCTGTCTAGCTCCTATTCATTGAAATGGAAAGATGTAGTCAGAGCTAAATATTTTGCTAGGAATGGACCAGGTGCTCTCCTTAATGTCTCAAATGGCAGATCCTCACCATTATGGTTAAAAATCAAAAACTGTTTTGACATTATAAATGGTTTTACCTCATTTCAAGTTAAAAATCGAAGAAATACTATTTTTTGGAAAAATAGATGGTGGAACAGTGAAAAATTAAAAGATGTCCTACCTGATATATATAGTATGGCAAAATTTAAGCAAACTTCAGTCACAAAGATTATAGAGATTATTAGAGCAGACCCTGATAGATTATTCTTCAATCCCTTGACACAAGCTGAAGTTGAATCCTTACAAGCTCAATTAGAAAGTTTAACAGATATTTTCAACCACACAAGATTAACAGATGAAGAGGACACACTAATATGGAAGCCTACCAGCAAAAACTTTACTGTTAAATCTTGTTATGATATGCTAAATGATGGTGGCTTCAGATTTAAATACATAAATGAAATCTGGAATTGCTGGGTGCCACTCAAAATCAAACTTTCTTCGTGGCTGGCTATTAGTAATAAAATTTTGACCAAAGATATTCTATGCAAAAGGGGTTGGATTGGCTCTGATTTATGTATCTTTTGCAATAACAATAGAGAAACTGTCAAGCATCCTTTTTTATATTGCTCTTTCACTTATTCTATTTGGAATGCCTTTACTGCTAGGTTCATATATCCTGCTATACTTTCAATCGAAGATTTATTTGCTATTCCTCCTGCGCTAAAATTTGAAACCTCCTTAAAAGGTTCTCATACCTTTGTTCAAATTTTTTTATGGTCTGTTTGGAAGGAAAGAAATAATAGAACTTTCATGGGAATTTATAAGAATGCCGGCATGATTATAAATGACATCATTTTCTTGTTTCACTGTTGGATAGAATGTCTGGGTACAGGATTTGAAAAAAATGAAACTCTACAATCGATATCTACATTCCATCAAAACAGAGAGATAGAGCAAACCCCAATGACTCCAACAAATCCCCAGCAAGGAAGGGAAAACAATATCTCAACACCTGCTCTCTTGGAGGATAATCTCATACTATGATTCACATGCTGTTAGTCAAAGTAATACTCTGTTACTCTGTCTTTAACATTATTTCCTCCCGGACGATCTTAATTTTTGTTACTAGAACTTTGAATTCCAACTGAAGTGTAATATTGACTGTTGAAAACTTCTTATCCTATATTTATAATAGATTACCGTTTACAAAAAAAAAAAAAAAACATTCCCTTGAACCCCAAATCCGACCTACAGAGTGATGCTTCGATAATGAATATCTTGACCATCCAATCTAGTTTTTTGAACATTTGTTTAAACATCACATACTTATGGTTGCTTGCCATTTGAGATTTATTTTGTATCATCATATAATTCAAACTCCTTAAATTTTGTTTTGCACTTGACGATGGATTTCATGGTCAGGTAAGTATAATATAATATTTTCTTATCATTTGTAATTAAAAATTAAAAAAAATTCAACCAATTCTTAGAATATTCCAGATAGGCAGATACATTGAAATTGTTAACTTATTTCTTAATTGTAATTTTGAATCCCATGCTTTTTTTTGGGATAAATGAATCTCTGTAGAACATTTACAACGCAGCACAGAACAGGCTGTCAAGAAGAGGCAACCGGGCAACACCAAGATTGGTTTGAAGTCCGTCTCTGGCAAACTCGGGACCGTCGGGGTTAGCCTGTTAGGATCCTTGTCTCCTTGTCTCTTGCTGAGTCGCATGCTCTACATTTTTTTTATGCATGCTCTAGTTGTTAAATACAAGTGAGCTTTTATCTAGGCATTGCCCCAATACATCGTACGTGTAAATCAGATGAATTCGTACAAGTAATGATCTGTTGCCTTTATATTTTGAATGGAGATCTGAATGTTGCAACAATGACGTTTATCATCGTCTTTGGAACAATGGAAGTGCTATAACTTGTTTCTCAAGGAATTTCCAAAGAGAAAAAGAACACATGAATGCTGAATTTTACGGCTTATACCAAGAGTTTCTCTCAACAGTCTCACGTATATACACGTACAAATAATCCTCATCTAAAAAATAAGAGTTTCTCATGTGGGTTTTGCTTTAACAATTGTGCAATGCCGTCAAAGCAAGTTACATTAGCTTGCACCTCGATCGTTGGTAAAGTTCTTTTCTCGATTTTAAAAAAAAAAACAAAAAATAATATAATTGATCAAAAACCGCTGATAGCCTAACTCACCTGCATCAACGTGCAACAATGCCATTCTGTCTCGTCTCACTTCTTGAAGTCCTCTGCTGCTCAGAGTCATAGTGTTGGAAAGCAGCGTCTAAAGCCTACAGAGGAATATCATTGATTAGTTGCAAACTTGAAAAGAAGATGACAAATATATATATATATATATATAAGCAAATTATCAAATAAAATCCATCCTTACTTTTTGTTAGGTAAGACTTTTCATCATCAATCGTTAACAACATATCTCATGATTAAGATTAAATTTAGATTTTTAAACAGTAAAGCCATCTATGTTGTAATGATGATTTTGTGAATTTTTATTTTCCCTCCAATGAATTTCATTCATAACTTGATACACTTTAATATTCTTTTTTATATGACAATATTAGTTGTTTTTATTCGTAACGTTTTCGTTTTTTAGTTTTAATTTCAATTTCAATTTTACATTTCATTTGTTTTGTTTTAGTGTTACTATTTTTCCTGTTTTAGTTTCAATGTTAAATTTACACTAACTTGTATTTATTTTAGTGTTACTACTATTTCCTTGTTTTTTTTTGTTTTTCCCTGTTTTAGTGACTTACATTGCCCGAGTTGAGGAAGAGATATCTACAACAAGATCGACAACACAGAGACTCCACCTTTCTCCTCCCATTTCGCCCTTACAATCTCTAACCTTTCCACAGTTAATGGCCTCATCGACGACATGGAGGCATCTATGGGTCAAAGCCCTCATGTTCCTACGTCATAGCGAGAGGAAGGGGAAGGTGGGGTGGGAAGGGGCGGGTGCAACCGTAGATCACAGTAGGATGATCTATGTGAGGGTGGGGTGGGAAGGGGAGGGCATGACCGTAAATCGCAACGGGAGGATCTATACGGACGTGGAAAGAGGAGAGTGGCATGGGAAAGGGAGGCATCCCAAGTGTCGATGGATCACAGTGGAAGTATCTACATAGACAAAACAAGGGCGAGGGGAAGGCTAGGGAAAGGGGAGGCGTCTGTAGATCACACTCCTCTCATCTTTGAATCACAGCGGGAGGAAAGGAACAACAGGGTGGGAAAGGGAGGACATGACCTAATGGGGGGTGGAGGATCGTGGATCACAATCCTTGTGTTTGAGAATCACAACGGGAGAATATGCGACAACAGAGAGGAGCGAAAGGCATCTCCGACGGTGTCATGCTGCAAAAAGGGAGGGTGTTGCCAGGAAAGGGTGATCCAATGACGACGAACATCAAGAGAGGACACAATGCCGCAGGAGGGCTAGTGATGGGGTGGCTACGTCAGTTTTTTTGGGGATGGAATGAAGGAGTGTCGAAGAGATTTTAATAATGGAATGGGAAGGATTTTGAATTTTGAATTTTAAAATGAAAATTTTTGGTGATTTTTGAAAGTGATTTGTGATTTTGATCAAAATCAAATCAATTGATGATCTTTATGATGGAAGGACAGGATTAAGGACCTTACCATCTAAACATAAGGACGAACCTTACCTAATATTAACTATATATATATATATATATACATATATATAACAATCCTGACAGATTTTCAGATGAGCCCCGAGTGCACCCTTTTTTTGAGGTAAAGGTAATTTAATTTAAAACAGAAGGTTGGCTATGGACCTCAAGCGCAACCATAGTTCAGTAGAGAGTTAAAACATAAGATCTGCAGAAGATGCAGCAGCATTTACAACAAAAGAAATGACAAATAAGATAGCTGATAATCTTTCATAAAAAAATGAAAAGATAGCTGATAAGAAAAACCTGGGTGCACCTGAATCCCCATCGGATTCAGCATAAACCTTTAGTAAGAATTTATTGATTCCATAAGTGTATGTATATCTTAAAGGTATAAGCACAATAAATTACTGTACGTTATTTACTTCAGTAAAAGTACACTGAATCAAAAGGGGATCAATGAGCACAAGACTTTTGTATACTTACCGTAAACTAACATATTTATGTCGGGCCCATGATGCCACGGCCCACTATCTTTGACACTATGATAAGGAAACAGCATACTTGGTATTTCGTAGAGATTAGTAGGGTGACAGGAACAGAGAGAGAGACGGAGGGAGCAACCGGACGAAGCCTATGCGGGGTCAAGTTTGACTAAAACTTCAGTTTTCAAGCAAGTAGTTTTTAATGTTCAGGAAATGGTCCTGTAAACACCACATTTGTTTTAATTTTCTGTTTTTTAAAATAAAATCTAATTATATACTTAATTAATCTATAATATAATCTACTATGTGTTAAAATTTCATCCTATTCTGAGTTGGTTAAAATTTAACAAAATATGTTGAAATTTAAGACCTTTAGATTAGAGGTTAATGATTGTTTGATTTAAATGAAAATTTCACTATGTATTTATGAATATCTAATAAGTATATCTATACGGTTATTTCTTCTTCTTTGTGTTTTTATGAAAAATAAAAAGTTACCAACATATTCCTTATATGTAGGCACTTACATAAAAAAATGTCCCCTTTTATGTTTTATATCAATACAAGATTTGGAAAAAAAATTCCTAGATATCTTTCAAAGTTTCGAAAAAGAACTACTATAAACATTTAGGAACGAGAAAGCATATACTTGAAAATCATGTTATGAAAATTATTTTACAAAATCTCTTTCTTATCAGTTTTTTCTGGGATAGCCCCGGAAACATGCAACAAAACTTCGTCTATAGAGGCATCTTTTATATACAACACAAGATAAATTTATCGTTCATAGGAGCACAAAATCATTTCATCAGATTTCAAGAGGAAGTCATACTAAAAATGTGTTCATCTGACTCAAAGGTAAATATGTTTCTCTAGTAAACCACCTTCTAAATTTACTCTCTTTCAGTTCAGTGTCTTCATCTTTAAAAAATAATAAATATATCCGGCTGATCTACAAGTCTTGGATCAGCCGATCAGGGCAAGGTTTTTGCCATCTCAAGCTAAAACCAAAACTCACGTTTCTTGCTAGATATTTCGCACGTGTGGAAATGAAAAACACTCGATATCTTTGGATAATTACTAGACTAGTCACCATAAATACAATTAGCTCATTGATTGACACTCTCTCTTTCCTATAAGATGAGAGATTTGAATATTAATGAGTTAGCTGGAAAGCATTTTACAGTAATGGTTTTTTCTCATGACAATAGATATATAAAACTGCTATATTTTTCTTTGCTAATTAAGGATCATATACCTTTTTTGAGAAAGAAGGATGTCACGACTCACGTATTGAGAATGTTCACGTCAACATGTTTCTTAGACATTTAAACAAGTACAGTTATCTTTGAGTACCTGATGCATGGGCTGAACAAGGAGAGACACTTGGTGCCGGAATTCTGACTGCACAGATTTCTTTATCTCCTAGAAATGCATATGAAAAATCAATTGGTAATACAACAGAACAAATGCACACAGAAAATTAAATGGTGATTTGTCAGTATTAAAAATTGCCAAAAGTGAACTCCGAACAACATAGAGAAGTGGCAGATGTAAAATGAACAAAGCTAAGATCATTAATGACGGTAACATAAAAGTGAAGGAAATCATATAGGCAATGGATTGTAATAATTTATCAATGTCTACAGAAGATATTAAAAACTAGCTAAAACAAAATGACCCATTTTTAACTTGATCTCGTGTCAGGCCTGAAACTAAAATCAACCGTGTTTCGAATTTGAATGAGCAATGATATGCAGAGGATGCAAGTTATGATACCGATCTTTAATAGGTATTTAAAAGTTTGCTCCTATTGAAAAATACAGAAAAGCAGATTTGAGATGAGATAATAACAGATTAAATATTAAAAAATCCTTTTTATCATTCTTTCTACATTTTTTGCATTTCTAATACAAATTACATTATATACTGAAACAAACAGTTGCTTCAGTGTACATTTTTTATAATTGATGGGAACTTTCATTTATATATGAGAAATCCAAAAATGCAAAAGCAAAACTTCAGGAAATCACCAAAGAGAAAGAGGGAACTATAAAATATTGTCCTAAACAGTAACTAGGAAGGAAGCACAACCTCCAAGAAAGCAAAGAAAAATTATAACTAGTAACTGGAATCCTAAACAACCCAGTCTCAATTGAAAATCATATGATTCTACCAGTTACACCAGCAATCTGCATAGAGAATCACCTTTCCCTAGCTTTATTTTCATTTGCCACTTGACCTGTCAAAGCATCAAAAATAAAAAATGGCCCTGTTGCTGCTTCATGCTGTCTGTTATGGACTTATGGTGTCATTGGAATCAGTTAATCATTGAGAATAAAGCCTGCTCATTGGAGACGATACTGGCCCTGTTGATGAGGAATTGGGTTGTAATGTTTTTCTTCAGTAGATATGTTGTTAGTTTAGTTTAATATTTCTTGGTTGAATTTCTAATTTAAGTTTAACTTCATTTTTTTGCATGTAGGATGATTGCTTACTATTTATAAATAAAATTCATGCTACCTTCCCTAAAAAAAACTCTCCCACAATGTTGGATTCTCATTTCTTAAACAAATAATATCCGTTAAATTTCCAAAATAACAAAAAAAAAAACAGATTTTAATGGTCAGGAGAGATGCAATAAACATGCACTGAATCTAATAGAATGGGCAAGAAAAAAGTCCTGCCTACTGGAAATAAGAAAGACAACAAACCTCCAATTTTAGATATGTCTGCGACATAGCTTCTTTCAATCTGATGACCTGTAGGCAATTAAAAGCATGTAAAAATTGTGCAAGGATCTCTTCTTAACATTCATTTTCATATATAGTTCTTCACTTCTTAAACATAATATTAGAGGTTAAAAAAAGGTAGCGTTAAAACAATTCAAAGAAACATAAGCAAGGATAGAACATTTGCCACTGCATAGAGATCACCTGTGAGGTCCTATGCACTCAATTACCTACTGCAGAGATGCATAGTAAACACTCGATTACCTTACTGTGGAGATATGTAGTTGTTATTGGATATGACGACCAAAAGTGCTGAAGTAACTCCTGAATGGATGTCCAATGCTGGGGTAAGAAAGATATACAACATTAGCCACATGTAAGTATTAAAAAAAATAATAACAAAAGAAAACATGAACCATGCCTCAAAAGACAATAAGACAACCAAATGCTTGTTTTTTTTTTAAACTTCAAAGGATGTTATGTACAAGGTACCAAATGTCGATGCGTGTTGTCAAATTTTCACTGACTCTTGTTTTACTTTCAATTTACTCACATGACATAATACCAACATCGAAATTTTTTAAACAAATGTGAATTTTTTTTCCTGAGTTTCCACCGATATAATACCGACATATAGACATTTTGTCAACACGTCTGTTTTTCAGCTTGCCGAAATCCGACATAAAACCAGCATTTATAACCTTAGTTATGTAATAGGAATTAATTGCACTAATAACCTAAAAAGATGAGAAATGAAACAATTGCTAATTGTGTAATCAAAGACGATATAAGAAATTAAAGGTCCCAATATTTATTCAAAATCAGACAACTTGACACGTGTTATTCATGTTTAGAATATATTTTAAAATGATACATACTAACGGATAAATTTATTGTACTAGTTAGTGAAAAAATCATGCAAAAGTGGGAAATTTTAAGTATGTTGCTTTTTAGTTGTGTATATAAATATTGATAGTTTAAACAATTCATTATTTATTAAGTATGAACGTCAAGATAAGATCAAAATATTATAATTTATTAGTTTTATCTCATTTCGATTCTCTTTTGAACTAGAAAAAAAATATTTAAAATTTTAAATTAACCAAGTGGTTGTTGTAGTTTAACCTCAATCTACTTAAAAATTTTGAAAGATCCAAAAAATTCCATATTGTCTTTTTCCTTTGTGGCGAGCTATGATTGCAATTCATATATGGTTCACCAGTAATTATATTTACTTTTTGTTAAAAAAGAAGAGAATCATATATTGTATAATCATAACAAAGAATTACAATTTTTTATATATAGGTGAACACATACTTAACCTATAAAAAGCCTAATAAATAGTTAATATAATGATTTATTTACTTTACCACTTCCCTTCAAACTGGAACATTTAACATACATAACTTGTTACATAATGATTTTTTATACTATTGACAAAAAACTACACAACTTAAAAGAAATAAAAGTGGTAGTAACAGTAATAGATGTTGTAGCAATAGTAGCAACAAGAAGTAGAGAGACAGCAATCATAACTAATCACATTGGCCATAAGGTAGGTGCACAAGATAGATACGAAACAGTAATAGTCAATCACGTTGATCATTAGAAGCACAAGACAGGAAGCAGCAGTAGTCAATCACATTGATCATAAGATGATAATACAAAACAGGTACGAAACAGCAGTACTCAATCATGTTGACCATAGGGTAATTATTGTCATTCAATTTTATCGAGGTATTGTTAAGATTCTCATAAAAAATTCACGAAATGTTGAGGAAAATGCCATATCTTCAACAAACAATGCAAAATAGTAACAAACTGGTCTAATCAACACAGCAAATGGCAACAATAGATCTTAAAAACACCGGACAACACATATCCAAGCACACATAGTAGAAATAAAACCATAACTAAGACAAACACACAACCCTAGGGCCTTTAACACATCACGGGCAATACTAGCAGCCTAGAACATGGCATAAGAACCATAGGGTAATTATTGTCATTCAATTTTATCGAGGTATTGTTAAGATTCTCGTAAAAAATTCACGAAATGTTGAGGAAAATGCCATATCTTCAACAAACAATGCAAAATAGTAACAAACTGGTCTAATCAACACAGCAAATGGCAACAATAGATCTTAAAAACACCGGACAACACATATCCAAGCACACATAGTAGAAATAAAACCATAACTAAGACAAACACACAACCCTAGGGCCTTTAACACATCACGGGCAATACTAGCAGCCTAGAACATGGCATAAGAACCATAGGGTAATTATTGTCATTCAATTTTATCGAGGTATTGTTAAGATTCTCGTAAAAAATTCACGAAATGTTGAGGAAAATGCCATATCTTCAACAAACAATGCAAAATAGTAACAAACTGGTCTAATCAACACAGCAAATGGCAACAAT
>JAMKQA010034885.1:0-10089 GCA_024699735.1 Posidonia australis | reverse complement strand
AGAGGCTAAATAGGCTCAAATAGGCTTGAAATGGTGTAGTGGGTCCAAATGGGTTCAATCAGAGTTTAGTGGGCCTAAATGGGCTCAATCAGGGTTTAGTGGGCCTAAATGGGCCTTCATGGGCCCAAATGGGTTTCCATGAATTAAACGGCCTAATGAGGGTTTGTGGGCCCAAATGGGCTCAACCAGGGTCCAAGCTCAGCCACCAGATCTTCATCCTGCAAAATTGGAAATTTGGGGTGTCTACACACAGGCTATAGACATTTCAGTCACATGCATTGAATAGCCGGCACATTGTATGCATATCCAAGAGGCGCCATCATCAGCTGAACTGCCTTGGTATAATGATATTAAAGCTTTTCTGGAGTCTGGCATTTTCTCTCCCGGCATTTCTACAGCAGATAAGAAGACCCTGACACGTTTAGCATCCAAATATGTGCTCGGGGTAGGGCAACTATACAGAAGGTCTTATAATCAGATGCTTCTCAGGTGCGTAGACAAAAAGGAGGCAGATATGCTAATGATGAAAGTCCACGCAGGCACCTGCGGTCCACACATGAATGGGGTTCTCCTAGCCAAGAAAATTATGTTGTAGGGGTATTTCTGGTCCACCATGGAAACGGATTGTTGCCAGTTTGTCAGAAGATGCCATAATTGTCAGATACACGACAATTTTATACATGCTCCCCCGCAACAATTGCATAGCATGTCATCACCCTGGCCATTTTCTACTTGGGGAATTGATGTTATCGGGGCCATTCATCCTGTTGCATCCAATGGGCACCATTATATCCTAGTAGCCGTTGATTATTTCACGAAGTGGGTCGAGGCAACATCATACAAGACAGTCACAACAGTTATTACAGAAAAATTCATCAAGAATAATATTGTCGCCAGATATGGAGTTCCATTTGCTATCATTTCTGATAACGGAACTAATTTCATTGCAAAGAAAGTTGAGGATTTCCTCCAGAGTTGCAAGATCAGGCATCACAGATCCTCCCCCTATCGACCTCAGATGAATGGGGCAGTAGAGTCGGCTAATAAAAATCTGGTAAAAATCTTGAAGAAGATGGCCGAGACTTATAAAGATTGGCACAAGAAGCTGCCTTACGCATTATGGGCTAACAGGACCTCTATCCGGACCTCAACAGGAGCAACACCTTACTCTTTGGTGTATGGCATGGAGGTGGTCCTTCCCTTTGAAGTCGAGATTCCATCACTAAGAATCTTGAAAGAGGTAGAATTAGAAGAGGCTGAATGGGTACAAGACCGTAATGTTCAGCTAGATCTAATTGATGAGCACAGATTGCAAGCTCTGCATCATGCTCAATGCTACCAGAAGAGAGTGGCCCGGGCATATCAGAAGAAAGTCCATCCTAGAAGCTTTGAACCAGGAGACATGGTTTTGCATGCCATTCATTTGCCCGATGCACGAGGGAAATTAAGGCCTAACTGGCGCGGACCCTTTGTGGTTAAAGATGTACTGTCAGGGGGTGCACTCATTCTTGAAGGCATGGACCGTACAGAGCAGTCAGAGCCTGTCAATGCCTCCTACTTAAAGAAGTACTATCAGTGACTCTTAGTCGATCCTAACGCCTTGCACTATGAGTCGTGCATTTTCATGTTTTATTATATTATTATTGCATTCTAGCACAACATGAATCATCTTCTGCATCTTTGTTCTTTCTGCATAGCATCGTCATTACCCGATGAGGAAAATCGGAAGCCTGCCTGCGTAAGTCCTCCTCATGTACCACTACCCTAGAAGCTTAGGGTATGAGAGAGAGATTTCAGAGAAAATGGGCTAAATGAACAAATCCCCACGGGACCTATAGCTCCAGAGGGAGGAAAAAATGTTAGGTCTAGAGAGAATGTGAGCATTAAGAAACAAATACACTGACCTTGGAGCATAAAAGAAAAAAGAAGACAGAAGTAGTAGATAGAAGCTAAGCTCCACTGAGAGAGGCATGTGAACAACCTTACTCCTACCATATAGCTTGGAGAGGAGTCGGAGCATGCACTTACCAAGCCCAAATGATCAAAGGGACTAGCCACCCCTTCAGCACAAGGGAAATAGCAGCCACCCTCTCAGCCTAAGTGTATTTTACCTCCAAGCAGGAGTGGGGTAGGTTTAGCATGCCTATGAGGGAGAAAAGAAAATGAATCCTCAAAAAAGTAGATATAGGGCCCCAAGGATTTGGCATGAGGCCCATAAATCTGAAGGAGAGCCACAAATAAACCTAAGTGCCTAGGTTAGTGCCACATGAGTCGAGGACATTGTCACCTCCTACCGCAGGCAAAATAGGCTTCCTTGGCGCTGAGGGCACCAATATATCAATTAACTGTCACTCTGCATTCGCACTTTTTTGCACAGCATTTAGTTGTCAGTCAAGCATATTTGCATTTACTTTGCAAGGCGTTTTGGTTGTATTTCGACCAGGGGCATGTCAACTGCCTTGTTGGTCGGGGTATGGGCAAATAGGCATTCAACTAGGGGCATGCTAGTCACTTTTTTAATTGGAAGAATCTGAGACCAGGGGCATGCCGGTTATTTAATCTTGAAAGCAGTTCTGGAATACATAAGCAGATACAAGCAAAGTAGAAATGACATAAAATCTTATTGTGGTCCATCACTGATACATGTATTTCTAATCAATTCTGGGCCTTTTCGAACTGCTAGCCCCTATGAAACCAGTGCCGCTAGGAGGGATCTCGCTCAGAGGCCATGTCTCCCATATCTCGGCTTCGTACTCCACTATGCAGTCGGAACCCTTAGTAATGGCAAGATCAGAAGACTTGATGCCAGCTTGCGTCTTGCGGGACAGTTCTGAAGTTGTTGCGTTTGAGCCGACTATATACCTCTTGTACCGTTCAGGGCAGGGGCTTTGCTCAATAGAATCCTGGTAGAAGCCGAACTGGCGGAGGACCCGAACGGGATGATACTCCACACCTCCCAAAAACCTCGGAAGAACCACGAGCCGCATATCCTTGGCATTGAAAAAGGCAGTAAAGGTCCTGGACGCTGAAGATATGATGCACCATGTCACTGAATCCTCATCAAGACTCCGCAATCTGTTGCACAGCTCTTGCACCCCTGGGAGTGTCCTAGAATGGTGGGTACGGCTATAGGCTTTGAAAGCAAACGGCCGAGGGTAGAGAATCTTCATTCCTATATGGGCAGCAAACCAAACCTGACAAAGAAGGAATTATAATTAAGGAAAGCACAGCAGAATAAAAGTGTAAATGACTTGCTTACCTGCACTAGAGCACCGCATCCATGGAAATGGCGGGAGCGCTTCAATGCTCGGTCCAAACCGATATAGGTTTCAGCAAGGAGAACAGGAGCCAAATCAATCTGGCGGACCACTATCGCCCAGGTTATCTCTGCCACCTCGATTGCCACAGTCGTCCGGCCATGGCTAAATATAAGCTCCCCGAGGAAGCGCAGTACGAAGCTATAAAGCCACAGGATGCCTAGAGATGAACAGGCACTGATGATCTTATCAAAATAATCTAGGCGCACCATGGTTGTAGATCCATCTCTGCAGATAAGTCTCTCCTCACAGACATCCCTGGCCACGCCCGTGAGTCGGCTCAAAACATGAAAATAGCTGTCATGGCAAGTAAAGACTGAAGAGGGCATGAATGGTGACAAGCCGCAGATCCGTCTGACTTCCTCCAAAGTCAAGGTCATCTCTACCTGCCCAAAGCAGAAAACGTGCAAGGCCGGTTTCCAAAACTGAGCCACAACGCACAGCAGATGCCAGTTCACCTCTACCTTGGCTATACTCTAAAGGGAGGAGGAAATGCCCCAGTCCCGCAATTGTTCGCGGTCAGCGACTGTCAAGGCATCAATCCAGCCACATAGAGCATCTGAGCAGTATTTTGGGGTCACCATGGTAGGATAACTCTGCAAGCATAGATTTGGGCCAAATATGGCAGTAAAGAAGACAGAACATGACATAAAAGGGTGACAAACATCATAATCCGGCAGAATATAAAGCATATGCAGAAATCAAGAGACATGTTCAAGATATTTTGCTATAGAGCCGGGATAATATCACAGTATGCAGCAAAGCACAAATCAACGGAAAATGACAGAAAGCATATATACATACCATTGTGATGTAGAGTATAAACTCGCCAAATGCTCAGAAAAATCCAAAGGAAAGAATAAAAAGTAGAGATCGAGGGTCGTTTTTCAGAAAAGACAGCGGCCTTTCTCTCAGAACGCGAGTTTATATAGGAAAACAAAAGGGGGTTTCAGCAAAAAAGGAAAATCAGACTCGCCATTTTTGGAGGCGCATCTGAAGGGTGCACCTAGGCGGCGCACCTAGGTGGCGCCTGGAATGGCTGTAAATTTCAGCAGCACCTCCCCTGAATTTGGGATCTCGCCAAATCGGCGCCATTTATTTTAACCTGCACAGAGAACCTGCATACAGCATACACATAAAACCCTAGAGGGGGCACATCACAAATCTGGATTTTTATAAATTTTCAAAAGAATTACAATTTTACATTGTTCTTACAAATTGGAATGTACTGCAAAATACAAAAGAAGCTATTCCTCGTCTGAATCTTCTTCGTCAGATGCCGCCTTTTGGAAGTATTCTACTAGGAGACGGGCGCCTCGACAGGTGATTCGGTGCGGCCACTGAGCAGCTGCAGCAGTTGCCTGGGAATGGGGAGCAGAATCACGGACTGCCTAGGTAACCTTAGTGTCTGAGCAGTCCTCCTCAGATGCCTCCATGGTAAAAGCCCCGCTACTGGCCACATTCACCTCCTGGGATGGGAAATCTTGCTGCAATGTCAAAGTTTTCTGTTAACAGTTAGAACTATAAAGGAAAATATGCAGTAACAGTAATAGAAACGGAAACAGAAACAGAAACAGAAACATACCCGGATGATGTTACACCAACGCAGTTCCTGCAACATGACAGATATGTCAGGCGTGCTTTAAGCTGAAAGTGATAATTTGCAAAATAGAAATCTTACCCTCTTCCAGCGGATGTCAGTGTAAAAGGTGCCAAATTGTTCCTCGAAACCCTGTGAATTATGGCAAATGTCAGACTTATAATTCATATATCGGCAGTATTAAGCAGCAATGATAATCATATACCTTGGCCCAGTCGGAGGCATACCACATCCCGCACTGGCTATCCCTCACTGCCTCCTCAAATAGGTACGGCTTCCCCACACGCTTGTACCAAGCCAGATAATCTGTATAGTTAACTTCCCGAAGGACATGTCTGTCCTGGGATGCTATGGCTGCTGCATGCCAGCTTCTAGCAACTGAGCGAGTCGTAGCCGGATGATCCATGTCAGAAGGGGGAGGGGTAGGAATACAGAACTCGTTCAGAAATTGATGCCGCACTCGCCCTAGAAGGAAGTAGGCCGACTTTTTCATGCAATAAAACTTCACCTACTTGTCCCTAAGAACACGGCCAGAGTTCAGGGGAGCCCAGTCAAAGCCATCGTATCTGGAGAACGGGCACAGATAGAACCTATTTTGAAGCAAGACAAATATATATAAGCAATCAAAGCAGGCATTAAGAGGATATAGCATAAAAAAAAAGGAAACTTACATCCTTGAGCTCTACCAGGTCCAGCAGATACCGGTAGGACTCGTAACTATAAACCCCAGCAGCAGCCCGATAGTCAGGCTCGACCCACTGACGGGGAAGGGGCAGGAGCTCGTCCCGAAGGCGACCGAAGCTATGCCCTCTAGTGATATGCTCCATGATCCAATACTGAAAATGGTAGACAGAAGTCAGTATATTACATATTAAGCATAAAGGAATTTTGTTTTGCAAAATAATGAAAGCAGATACTTACAGTCAGCAGAGGGTACAACCCCACATAAGAGCGGCGCCCGAGCTTAACCACATTGTCAAGCCCGTAAATCAGCCAGGTATAGCTAGCACCGGCCCAATCATAGTGGTCCAGATGCTCCAAATTAGTTAAATATGATATCCAATCAGCATGGATGCAATAAGCAGATGAATCACAGAACATCATGGCCAGAAGGTCCAGTAGAAAATGCCTCAGTACAAAGTCTGCCTCCTCGCTGTCAGGCTCGGGGTTGGGCCAGAATTTGTCCCACTCTCTCAGCCATCCTACTGTGATCATGTATTTTCCCTGAGGTGGCTTTGGAGGAACACGACCTAAGTGTGCGAGAGCAAGATGAATACCGTGGGTGGTCTCACCTATAATCGGCTCGTCGCCGAAAGGAAGACCCGTCAACAGAGCCCACTGGTCAAGCAGGACGAGCAGCTTGCCGAATGGAAAATGGAAAGTGTGTGTCTCAAACCTCCACCTTTCCACCAAAGCCTTGAAAAAGTTATAATGGCCGTGAATGATGGGTATGCGCAGCAAACCTCCAAATGGGGAGCGGTGTAGGAGGAAATCTTGCAGAAAATCCGGTAGACGGTGGAAGTGATCAAGCATCGGGCCCCAGTGGCATCGCATGATCTGGTTTGCATCCCCCTCCTAAAATATCAAAAACAGGGTTAATGCCAAGTCAGAAAGCATTTTATAATGATAAAAGCTCATTTGAAGTAGGAAAATTACCCCAAAGTTTGAACCCTCACAGATGTGATGGTCGCTCAGCAGTCGCCCCTCGAAATTGTCGGACTCCTAGAAATGCATTAGTCAGATAAAACACCAGATTTATGCACATTTACTTCCAGTTTGGGCTTACCTCGGTAGGGACGGCAGGAGTCGCGCTACCAGAGGTACGCGACCTCGACAAACTACCTCGCCGCAGGGGGCGAGAGCTAGATGACGTATCTCGGGAAGGCTGTGAGGTTCCCTCCTCGAGAACTAGGTCATCCTACAAGGTGGCAAAGGCCAAAGTTGAATACAAGCAGCAAGCATGACAGGTGCAAAATATTACAGTCAATGGCAGAATAGCAAAGGCATAGCAAGTAAGTGAAGCATAATGGCACGTGCTAACAGAAATGCAAATAAAGTAGGCATACAGTTACAGCTCAGCATTATAGAAGAGTTTAAACAATAAGCAAGTAATTACATGGGAATGAGAGAATTATATGGCAATTTGCACTTATAAGTTGAAACATGCTTATGAAGGGTTGGACAAGAAACATCCTGGGCTATTGTTTTATTCAAGCATAGGTCAGCAGATAGGTGATTTAAAAGGCCAATACTGACTCAAAGTAGTTTATTATAAGAAGCAATATGGCAGTTCAGTCAGTACATGGCAGCAAACCTTTTTACTTAATCCCACCACCCTTTTCACTGCCATGAAAACAAAAGAACACCACCACTTCAGCCTGCCACCAGCACACGACCAACATTCCATTACTACAGCCCATTCCACCATCACACAGTCGACCCATCACCGCCACACAACCATCCCGCCACTGCTATCAGCCATCACCTCCAACTGCAATCGATGGACATAACCCTTGCCTGCCGGAGCATCGCCGACGACCAATCATCAACCTGTGGCCACCAAGCCACCACCCAAACCGCCACCTCCCCACTGCCATCCACTCGTAGCTGCCAACCCACCAAGCTCAGTGACTAGCCCTTCTATAACCCACAACCATCACCTAGCTGCCCTCCTAGCCGCTTACCCCCTTTACCCACCGGAACCCATCCAAGCCGTCGGCCGTCCAAGACAAAGGAGCAATGCAAACAAAGCTAAAGAAAGGGGAGGGGAGATCGGATGTTACCTCCGCCGGTGACCCTCGGTCCAGCCTGTCTTGGAGGGTCCGGTCCATTGCCGCCTTCGATCAAGCACCTAGCTGCTGCACCTCGCCGACATGTCGGATCCCCGCACCAGTCGAGAGCACCCCGTCGGCGCACCTCCTGCGCGCCGCTGCCATGAGGAGGAGGGAGGAGACGGGAGGAGTAGAGAGAATGGGAGAGTGGAGAAAAAGGGAGATGAAGAAAGGAGAGGGAGTGGGTTCGTATGCAAAGAAGAAATGGGGAAGAAGAGGAAGAGACACGCCCTTTGAGAGAAGGAGGAAAATTAAAAAGAAAAATTATATGAATGTTGCTTTGGAGGATATGAAATCAAGTCAGCAGAATATAATGTAAAGGCCAAGCAGCACAATGCTTCGTGCGTTCTCAAAGATCAGGAATAGAATTGGAGAATGTCCCTTGGCAGTTATGGCAGTTATCCAGAGGGGCCCGCTTACAAATAATTTAATAAGCCAGGGTTCAAAATGCAAAATGGCTGTGAAAATTACGTTTTGACCCCTAGCACCTCACAGCGTACGCTCCAAGAGCAGGATATACAGTGTCAAGCACATGGCCCACAAAATGCACCACATGGGGTAATTTGCAGAAAACCCCCTACGTTTTGCAAATTTGCAGATCAATCCACAAAGGATGTGGGAAGTTTAATTTGAAGTAGACATTTGTTAGCAAAATCTCGAATGTCACAACATGGCGGCAATACAGCAATTAAAGGCAGTCGTGATTGGGTAATTTGCAATAAAGCCCTCAAGTTATGGATATTTGCAAATAAGTCCTCACCCTTTGCAAACGATATTGAGAACTCCAGCAAAGAAGAGATTGTACATGCATCTTAGCGAGAGCTCCAATCTTTGCACCGCAGCATTAGCTGTCAGCATTTTACAGTTCTGCACATCGGGGCACTTTTTACGTTTTCCTTCCTCAGGGACAATCCAGGGATCATCGCTTTGTTTTCCGGGATCTCTCCTTCTGAGTGGATGAGACCCTTCTACCCTTCTGAATTTTCACGGGTGCGGAATCCAGCTTGTTGACTTTGACCAGGCGGTCAATGTCATTTGCCTCTTTTGGATTTTCTCGGGCGCGGAATCCAACTTCCTGACTTTAACCTGGCGGTCAATGTCATTTGCCCCTTTTGGATTTTCGCGAGCGCGGAATCCAGCTTCTTGACTTTGACCGGGCGGTCAATGTCATGTGCCCCTTTTGGATTTTCGCAGGCGCGGAATCCAGCTTCTTGACTTTGACCAGGCGATCAATGTCATTTGCCCCTTTTGGATTTTCGCGGACGCGGAATCCAGCTTGCTGATCTTGACCGGGCGGTCAAGGTCATTTGCCCCTTTTGGATTTTCACGGGCGCGAAATCTACCTTGCTGGCTTTGACCGGGCGGTCAAATGTCCTTTGTCTCTCCTGGACTTTCGCAGGCGCGGACTCCAGCTGGTTGACTTTGACTAGGCGGTCAAAGTCCTTGCTTTCTCGGATTTCCTTGCGTAGGAAATCCTGTGGCTTGATCTTTTGACCAGATGGTCAAGGTCCTTAGCCCCTCTCTCGGATTTTCTTGGGCAGGAAATCCTGTGGCTTGACCTTTTTGACCTGATGGTCAAGGTCCTAGTCCCTTTCTTGGATTTCCCCGAGCAGGAAATCCAGCTGCTTGACCTTTTGACCGGGCGGTCAAGATCCTTATCCTTTCTCTTTTGGGTTTTCATAGGCGCGGAATCCAGTTGTTTTGACCTTCTGACTGGGCGGTCAAGGTCCTTTTGTTCCGAGATTTCGTGGGTGCGAAATCTCTTTGTTCGCCTTTGGTCCGTGCGGACAGGGCCTTGTTTTGCTTGACAAATGGTATGTTTGTCATGCCCCCTTTTTCTTGGGCTGGTATCCCTAACTACTCGGTTGACAACCGTCACACTGTCAGGCGGCCGAGTTGACTAGACTTGATTGACTTGTCATATCCCATCTCTTAGGTTGATTACCTCAATAATCCGACTGATGAGTCCGACAACTTATCATTTCCCTGCCAGTGGCTCCCTCTTTGTGCAGGGTTTATTTGTTTTTTCCATATTTCAGCATTAGCATCAGCTTTGCATCGGCTTTTGCATTGGCATCTCGCATTGGCATCACATCCCCAGCTGTAACCATGCCGTCGAGGATGGCAAAAATGTGCCAAAGTCGGCAAAGCCACGGCAAAAATGAAATAATGCAAAATGCAGGAGTCGCCACTTAGTCTATTCAAATGGAAGACAAGGAAAACCATATAACATGAAAATCATGAAAAACAATAAAAGAAAAGTCTTCGTAAACCAGAAATGCGGGTAAGGATCCCTATTACGTACGAGGAAGGTGTTAGGCACCCTCGTACGCCCGATAAA
>JAMKQA010034884.1:0-13375 GCA_024699735.1 Posidonia australis | reverse complement strand
TGGGTTTTAAGTGGATTAGGGGTTTTGTTGGATTTTTAAGTGGATTTGATTGGATTTTGTTTGATTAGGGTTTTTGTTGGATTTTAGGTGGATTTTAGCTGGATTAAGTGTTTTATTTGTTTAGGTAGGCTAGTGTGGGTCTGATTGGGACCTGTATGGGCTAGGATGTTGGTGGTCGCGACTAGAGCATTAACGGAGGAGCCTGCTGCCAAGTGACTTCAAAATCGGGGTGTCTACAGTGGGCTTAGGTTGATTTGTTGTATTTCAGGTTTAATTGGGTCAGGTGGGTTATTATGGGGGTCTGATTGGGCTTATGTAGGCTAGGGTTTTGGTGGTCGCTACCAGAGCATCATCCGGTGGAGCCTGCTGCCAAGTGACTTCAAAATCGAGGTGTCTACAGTTCCATTAATCAATGTCACGGAAATACATACCAGATGAAACTCATGTGATCAAGTATGACACTCCAGAGATTCAGACATATTTATCTTTTGAGGAGAAACCTATACAAATTTTGGATTTTAGAGAGCATAACCTTCGGAAGAGAGTTATTTTGATGGTGAAGGTTCAGTGGTAACATCATAGAATTAAAGAGGCTAGTTGGAAGCTGAAGAAAGAAATACACAACAAGTACCTTAACTTATTTGGTAATTCTTTTGTCTTATAAATTTTAAATACAAATTTTTTTTAAGAGACGTAGGATGTAACGTCTAATCGTTATGCAGAGGGAGCATCGAGAAACGAAAGCTTCGGCAAAAGTTGAGGCATTGGTGAGCGTTGGAGAAGCGGAGACGTCGATGAGCAATGATAGCACCAATTGCGAACGCGTAACGTTCTCGATGCCTATGACTTATAAATAGGAGGGTTGGGTTCCATCATGGCCACATAGAGAGAAGGAGAGAGTGTGTTAGGAGAAGGTGAGGAGGTTGTGGTCGAGAGAGAGAGAGAGAGAGAGAGAGAGAGAAAGCGAGACGTTACCATTGATTGTTGATCATCGAACTTGGTAGGGAGGCCATTGGTCGATTGAAAGGCTTGTTAGAGCAGGAGAATAATCGTCGAAGAAAGATATGCAATGAGTTGTATGTATTTTTAGATTTTATGAGGTGTTCTATTGTTTCAGGAGAGGCTTTTAGAAGAAGATGAACAATAAATTGTATTGTTTGGTTGGTTGTTGGAAAAATGAATGAATAGTATTAATGAATAGTGTTTGCATGAGATTTATATGATTACCTTCGTAATGGATTACTGTTGAATTATTTGAGTTGCAATGGCATATGAGCTTGAGGTTGAAGATGATGAGTATTTTGTGATTTTTGAGTTAAGTTTTGCATATTTACAATGGAGTTCTTTCAATTGCATATGTTATACTATTTCTGATATGATAATTGTATATGGGTCCTTATAAGGTTATGGATTAAATTAATTACATGGTTTAAGATATTTGCTTGAATTACTTAGAGTTAGAAGCAAGTGGTTGTTGGAGGAATTTACAAATTGATCCAAAACTTTAGTTTAATTATGGAGGATGGATATTTTGTAGTTTTTGATTAAATTTGTGTACATTCTCATATAGTCCTTATTTTAAATGCCTTATACCATGCTTTGTTATCACGTTATCTTAATTACATTTAGATCTTCGACAGTGTTGTAATATTTTTAAAGTATTTGTCAATTACAATGTAGCCAAGATTTTGTAGTCACATTATGAACTGAGACTTAAGAGGAAATTACATAAGAATCCTTGTATGTTTTGTTATTATATAACTAAAGGAGATTTTGTAGTTAAGTCTTTTCATTTATAAATAATTTAAAATTAGACTATTTAGATAGAAAAGATAAAAAACTGCAAGTATTTCTCAAGATAATATATGAGAGAGAGTGATTAAAGTTTTAGCATATGATTCTTTGGAGTTCTAACCCTAAGTGGAATGCACTAACCTGAAAAGGTTTAGTGTTGAATCCTTTTGAGGATCTTGTGGTAATGATAAGACCATTAGACTCAGATCTAATATCTTCCGACTAACACAGGTTGGTATATAAAATCTTTGCTAATGAACCACAGAACCAAGTGTGAAATAGAAAATATAATAACTGATGTGAGAATGAGTTGTATGTTAAATGGAAACAGAGAACATAGAATTTGTAATTTTTTATAAGTCTGTTTAAATCTGTGTTAGATTAGAAACCCACATGTATACTTGGTTTTTTAAAATCATATAGTGTTAGTGTTTATTATAGATAATTAGGAGTCTTAGAGAAGCATAATTGGGATTTTGCATGATATATAGAATAACTTAATCAAATATTTAGAAGAATTCAATTTAATATTATTATAGGTGTGGTCGGATCACAACTGCATGTCTTTTTATCTTTTCTCGCTCAAAATGGGATTGCAGTCCAGAACCACATAAACTGTAGATAAAAAGAGAACTGCTATGGTGCAGTTGGTTAACGAGAGTGGAAGTCACACCTCCCTCCTAGGTTCGAATCTCGCGGACCGCAGGGAGAAATTTTTTTTTACTGATTTCAAAAAACCGTAGATAGATAGATAGATAGATAGATAGAGAGAGAGAGAGAGAGAGAGGCACGCTAGTGTAGGGAGAAGCCTATAGTCAAGTGGAAGAATTTTTTTTTTTTTTTGGCAATGGTAAGTAGTTTTAGATTTCAATCCCAAGGAAATAATTCCAAGGGAATCAGGAGTCCATAATGCATCAAAACGAAGAAAGCAAGGCAATGTTCATGCCAATATTACAGACCAACCTGCAAAGCTGGCAATATAGTTCCAATGTTATAAAAATAATTAAAGCTACTGCCCCATATCTTCAGCAGCAGCAGCTGGATGTAAGGTGGAATCAATAGAGGTAGGAGGAGCATCTGAAGATGCTGTGAGATTCTCAGCCCAAGCTGCTTTCATAGAGGTTAATGAATTCCTCAGATCCTCCTTCTCAAAACCTGGTAGAAGAGAATCTAACCAGTGCCCCATTAGTCCATTGATATCAGCAATAATGATATAAGAAGGTTTAAAAGTATCACGAAAAATTCTACTGTTTCTTTCTTTCCAGGTTACCCAGAGAATAACTTGAATCAAAACAAACCAGCTGCAGTTATTTAGTTGAAATTTAAGTGCGGGTTTATGCTGATATAAGTAACACAGATTATAAAATCCTGGATATAACTGAGAACATAAGAAAAATTGCCAAATCTGTGAAACAAATTCGCAGAACATAAACAAATGGGTATTAGTTTCTGTATTTCGATTACAGAAAATACAGCTGGATGATCCAGGCCACCCTTTCTTTGTCAAATTTTCCTTGGTAAGATTTTTGTTGTGAATAACAAGTCAGGAGAATAGCTTAACCTTGAGGGGGGGCCAAGTCTGCCAAACTTGCTCAAAAAGATTGAATCTGAGACCATCATCATTCAATATATTATAACATGATTTAACTAAAAAATTAGAAGAAGAGGTTGGGGTCTAGGATATAACATCCCTCTCCACCTCCAAATGAACAGATTGAATAATTTGTGCCAGCAAATCAAGTTGAAATTGCAAAACATTGTACTCATAATACTGTGCTTTGGAAAAATCAATCAACTTATTAATGTCAGATTCAAAGATATTATAAATTTTGTAAACAGAGGCTTTCCTCCATCTGCAAATAGAGAATAATTGAGGGAGTAAATACTTTATTTTTTCACCATCCCACCATTTCTGTTCCCAAAATAATATATCTTTCCCATTGCACAGGTGGAGAGTGCTGAAGCAATTAACAACATCAAAACTGTTTTTTAGGCAAAGCCATAAAGGAGAGCAATGGTTAGAGGAAATGTTTAGGAAAGCCCCAGGCCCCGATTGCTGCATATACCTGACCTTCACTAATTCTTTCCACATTGCATGACTATCCCAGGAAAGTAATTGCCAGACTAATTTAGACTTGAGTGCAAGATTAAAATTCCTGAGATTTAAGATCCCCCACCCATTTTGCTTTTTGGGTCTACAAAGTAAACCCCACTTAACTAAATGTCTTCCTTTATCAGCAGCAGGATCAGACTTCCAGAGGAAGTTGCTCCTAATCCTATCAATGTCCTTCTGAATCTGCCTAGGCATGTGTAAGACAGACATATAATACGTAGGAATGGCAGTTAAAACAGAATTAATCAGCGTCAATCTGCCACCAAGAGATAGAAAGTGAGCTTTCCAATGGGATAGCTTTGATGCTAGTTTCTCCAGAACAGGAGACCATTCCCTACGCGAGGCCCTCCTATAATGAAGTGGAAGACCCAAGTAAGTGATAGGCAAGACTGCAGATTTGCAACCTAGTAACTTACAAGCATAATCGACTGAATCCTGGTCAACCTTAATCCCATTAAGAGAGGATTTGGAAAAGTTTATTTTAAGGCCAGAACAGGATTGAAAGCAACAGAGTATGCGTTTAATATTCACAATGTTTTCCGCACCCTCAGCGAGGAAAATTTTGGTGTCATCCGCATATTGAATGTTTAGTACATGAGAACTCCCATGAGGGAACTGGATGCCTTGAATGAGGTTATGATTTAAAACCAACTGAAGCATACGATTCAGAACGTGGGTAGCTATAATGAAGAGTAGGGGAGATAACGGGTCCCCCTGTCTCAGCCCATTGGAAGATCCATAGTAACCGTGAGATGTGCCATTA
The DNA here is from genome assembly GCA_024699735.1 of Posidonia australis. NCBI lineage: Eukaryota > Viridiplantae > Streptophyta > Magnoliopsida > Alismatales > Posidoniaceae > Posidonia > Posidonia australis. The sequence continues at coordinate 8,705 of JAMKQA010034884.1, read as the reverse complement.
AGAAGAATGGAAAATTTTACCGAAGAGATGCACATCTTAACCCATGATATCCATTTCCCCCCAAATCCTAATCCTTGAAGTGAATGGAGGAGGAAATCCCAATTGACCTTATCAAAGGCCTTCTCGAAATCCAATTTTAATATAAAACCTGGCACCTTAGAGGAATACATAAAATGAAGAGTTTCCAGGGCTACCAGAAAACAGTCCCCAATAGAGCGGTTAGGGAGAAAGGCACATTGAGAATTATCTATGGTCTTGTTATGTGTGGGGGATAGCCTAGAGGCTAAAGTTTTGGTAAATATCTTGTATATGCTATTTACCAAACTGATAGGCCTGAATTCAATAATAGAATTAGCACCAAGCCGCTTAGGAATAAGGACAATAAACGTCTGATTTAAGGGGGAGAGAGTATCTGGATCAGAAGAGGAGAAAATGTGGTGGAAAATGTGCATAATGTCCTCTTTTAATAGTTCCCAGAACTGTTGAAAGAAGAAAATAGGGAACCCTTCGGGTCTAGGGCTTTTATCCCCAGGTAGTCTATTTAAATTTGCGTTAACCTCTTCCACAGAAAAAGGTACCTCAAGTGAATCAGGGTCAGGAATCTTATTAGGAATCAACAGGTCCCAGTTAAGGAGGACACTGGAACCAATTTGGCTGTTGAATTGCCGAATAAAATAATTTTCAATTGCATCACTAATGGCCAGGGGGGATGTAATCACAGTGGAGTCCACTGTAAGTGAAAAAATAGCATTATTTCGCCTGTGGGAGTTGACGACATTATGATAAAAAGGCAGAGTTAGAATCTCCCTCCTTCAGCCATTGAATTCTGGATTTTTGTTTCCTGAAGTGCTCTTTTTCTTTTAGAAATTCAAAGTGTTTATCTCTAAGAACTTGTCTCTCTCTCCAAGTCTCATCATCTAGAATAGAATGCTCAGCTAAGCCATCAATGCTTAGGATGCGAGATTCTATGTCACTTAACACCTGATTTCTCTTCAGATTAATCGGGCCAATCCATTTTTTTAGATTATTCTTCAAGAATTTCAGTTTATAGGAGAACCTGGCCAAGGGATTAACTGAGTAGAATAAGTCTCTCGACTTCACCCAACAGTCCTGGATGAAGGAGAGACATCCTTCGTAAAGGAGCCATGATTTATACAGTTTAAAAGGTGGCGGACCCCAATTATGCTTTAAAGTGTTTAAGATAATTGGGACGTGGTCAGAAACTACTCTGGCCATCCCAGAGCAGAAAGAGTTGGGGTGTTTGACCAACCAGGAGTTAGAAGCGAGGAAGCGGTCAAGTTTGACTAGTGTAGGTTCGGTCTGAAGATTAGACCAAGTGTAGGAACAGTTATTGGGGGAGAGGTCCACTAAATTATTAGCATTAATAAAGTCATTAAACGATGACATATGTGAAGAAATCCTAGGGTAGGAGGAATGCTCATGAGAGTATCTAATTAAGTTGAAGTCTCCACCAATAACCCAATTTTCGTTAACCACTTGGCTGTGATCTTGTAGTTCCTTGATAAAATCAGACTTAAATCTGGGAATGCAGGGCCTATAAACCCTAGTAAGCCACCAGTCAAAGTTATCCTCCAAAGAGAGGAAATGGAGGGAGAGACTGTAAAGACCCAGTAAGTGAGTCAGAAGACTCAACTTTCTACCATCCCAGCCTATCAGAATGCCTCCAGAGGCACCTGAGGAAGCCAGATAAGACCATAAATTAATTTTCTTACCCCCTAGAGATCTAAGTAATGCAGGGGAGAAATCGTCTTTCTTAGTTTCAGAAATAATGAGAATGTCATATTTTTGTAATCTTACTAGATTACGGACAACCCTAGATTTAGAATCAGCTCCTAAACCTCTAATATTCCATGCTGCAATGATCATAAACACATGTTTGAGGAACAAGAGGGAGGGTCCCTCTCTCTAGGATGATTCCAGTTCCTCAAGGAAATGGGGGGTTTCCCCTGATCTAACCTGACTTGGGAAAAAAATGACCGAACCTCAGCGTTGGATCTGAGGTGAATGCTTATTTTACCACAGAAATCTTGAAAGTGTTGGTAGGAGTCCCAAGTCAAGGGATCAATATCCTTTTCATGCATATCAGACTTACAATGAACACTAGAAGAAGGAGAAGAAGTAGAAACATTAAAATGATCAGTATTAACAACATTAGACAGTTGTTCTAAGTAATTTACAGAAGTACCTGGGGCGTGAATGGGGGTATTTGGGTGTGCGGGAAGAGGTTCTGTGGGGTTCTCAACCGATGCTTCCTTCTCCACGCAGTCGTACAGCGCCAGTAACTTCTTGAACTTCCCCATAGAAAGATTCCTTGCACGGATCTCTGCTTGGACAAAGTAGGACTCGTCCAGCGAAGAAGGAGCATCCATTTTTGAGGTTAAGGAGGAAGAGGCTTTGTACCAACCTTCCGAAGCAGGAGGGTGGGGGAAGACTTATTCCAGCCCTCGGAAGTAGAAGGAGAAGGTGAGGCCTTGTACCAGCCCTCAGAGGCAGGCGGGGTAGGAAGAATCCCCACAGAACCAGGAGAAGGGTCACTAGCTTGTGGTTGAGAGAAGGATCTAGTCCAAACATTAACCCCGGGTCTAGAGTTTTTCCCCGACTTGCTTCCACGCCAGGTCTTAGTTGCTTTGAAAGACTTTCTACTTGGAGGAGGGGCTTTCTGATAAGAGACAGGAGAGGGTCTAGTGGGCCAGGGGGCAGGGGTGGTGTGCTACACTGGAGGGGAGGGATCGCAAAGATCCCAGCTAGCTCTGAACTTGATTGGGTAGACAATATGCCCAAAAGCGTAGAAACGGGTATCTGGAAGGTCTTTGCCATAGTGTAAGAGAATACGGCATCTAGCAAAACTTTGCAGTTTTGCGCTTTCTACGGAGAGGTCCACCTCTAGAAGGTCTGCGAAGTCAGCAACCATACATCTAAAAACGTCGACGTTCCATAAATGGTGTGGGATACCCTCTAATCTGACCCCAAACACCCTCCTCTCGAAGGGTGAAAACCGCATTAGACTGAGGCGACCAGTGGGTAAAGGACGCCGAAAGAGATTGTAGGGAAGAACCTAGAGGGTCAAGGTATCAGCCTTAATCTTAGGGGTGGGAAATCTAAGTAAAAACTTGCTAGGGGCCGAGAGTTTGACTTCCACCTCGGAAGCCAAAGGCCAGTGTGTCGCAATATGGTGTTCTAGCAACTCCTTGGAGAGCTGGGTGGAATGGGAGGAGACTAAAGCACAGCAAGAAAGGGAGAGGAGTAGGTTGCATGTAGCTTCAGAGGGAGGGATGATGGTAGGAAAATGAGGGGATTGACCCGCCATTCTAGAGGGAGGAGCGGCTGATTTCCCTTCCTGGAAAAATTTACAAATAGCCACTAAGTGAGTAGGAGAAAGACAACGAAAACATAAACCCGAATATTTGCAGTTGCTCTTAGTATGGCCAAGAAGGCCACAAGCAAAGCAACGGCCCGAGGCTCGACAGAAGGTTACCAGGGGGAGCAATCCTTCCGACGCTGCACCGTAATCCACTCCGAAGGCTTCGCAAAGGAATGAGAGTTTTTCCTTTGTCAAGGGATGGGACAGGCGAGGGGAGTAAAGCGGGAGCCTATCAAAGAGATAGGAATAGAAGAATCCCGATTGTCAGAAGATATCTTCTCGTCAGAAGATCGTGCAAAAGAAAGACCCGAACCGCCACTGAAAAAAGGAGGCAAGGGAGACGTGCAGTCAGCACTGTGGTGCGTCAGACAGGTGTCGTGTAAGATAGGAGAACGGCGCTTGAAATGACCTTCGTCATTAAAGCGGACATTAGAGTAATGTGCATGCTCTGCCACTAATTGCGTCTCGAGCTGAGCGCGTGACTCTGAGCCGTTATCGGAACCAAGCGAAGAAGCAATGCGTCTAGAGAGAGAAGACAACAAACAGTCGTCAAGGGAGGCGGGGTTACAGTGCATTGAATGCCCATTGTTAGAGCAACTCTCGAGAACCAGGGCGAGATTGGAGCGGTCTGAGCTAACTCGGGGCTCAAAGACTGAGTCTAGATCATAACAGGTACAATGCTCGCAGGGATAATATAAAGCACCAGCACCCGATGAGGTATTAGGATAATGTTCTACGATAAGAGGCGGCTTATCGTGGACCCGCGGTAACACAGGAATTGAAAAGGAAGAAAAGTTCCACACGGAACACAGAGCAGACACTGCTCCATCGTCAAAGCTGTCAGAGGCTGCAGACTGACGCCCCATCGTCTCCGTCAAGACGCTAGGGTTCCGGCCACCTACCGGCGGTAGCCCGGACGCCACACCCATGGAGACCACTGGGTCAGAAAGGGAAGAGAAGGAAAAAAGATTCACCATATCCGTGGGACAGACCAAGGAAACTTCCTCCGTAGAGGTGCAAACCTCACAGTCGTCGGAGAGCCACTGTAAGGACATAGTCTCCCCAGGGAGAGTCCGAAGATCCCTACAACTAGATCTATCATAAAACTCAACAATAAATGGAAAACTACTCCAACCAGACAAGAAGGAGGCCTTGTCCAAGCTCAGTCGACAGAGATTTAGGCTCTTTAGCCGACTGAAAGCTAACGATTTACCATGCAAGAAACAATCCACAACTAGATCTAGATTAGCAGCTAAAGGCAAGGCAGAGAAGGAGCTATCACAAACAAAACCTAAAAGCGACCCAAAAGGGCCAAAATAAAACTCGGAACCCCCGCGCGGGTGGAAGATTCGACTGGAAAACCCTAGCAGGGCGTTGGGTATCAAGGAGGAAAGAGTATTTGCCTCCAATGGAGAAGGAGCGTCGTAGAGAGCGGCGACAGAAGGGGAAGAAGGCACCTCAACTACGCGTACCTGCGAGGAAGGGATAGGCGTCTTCCTCGACCTGAGGGGAGAGCCACCAGGAGGAGACGCGTCCCACTTCATCGGGATCCTCTCCGCAAAGACTGCGGGGGTGGCAGAGTTCGCCACCACAGTAGATCTCTTGGCTTTGCGGTGAGATTTGCGGATCGGAGCAGTGGGGGAAGAGGCCTCTTCCTTCTCGAAGAGACTGGTCTTGAACGCCTTCCAGTCGAAGGAAGTAGCCCGACAAAGAAGGGCTTTCGAACGGCGGCTAGGGTTACGAGAGCCATGGATGGGAGTTAACAATCAACTACTAGCGCCAGGTGAGATTCGATCTCTTATCTTATCTCGTCGAATATCGAGGAAACAAGGTAATCAATTGAGCTATGGGTTCATGTGCCATACGTAATATTACCAGTTACGTCAAAGTCTATATAAATTGGGTAATCTTGTGTTGAAAATCGAATATTTGCCTTGTTGAACTAGAGCCATGTTTGTTTGTGGTCGTTGAGGATGAATTATTTAAAAAATAGTGACACGACTGAGAAATAATATTTGTTAAATAAAAAGAAGGGAAAATATAAAAAATTTACAAGACTCATTTTTTTTAGATATTCTGGATATAGGTCCAAAAAATAATTAATCTACTTTAGTTACTATGACCGTGCACCAGTTCGAGGAGGTAAGGAGGCCACATCCATGCCAAGATGGCGAAGGTGCAAGATGGGATGAGAAAGGAAGGAAAATGGAGTCGCCACCTAATCTTTCAATGGAAAGACGAGGAAAACCATAAACAATTCACTAAAAGTGAATGAGATGCAAACATGAAGGGTAGATGTCTACTAACCAGAGAATGGGTAATGATTCCTATTACGTACGGGGATGGTGTTAGGCACCCCCGTACGCCTGAGAAACTCGGTCTTTCTAGTCTAATTCGCTTGCTTGAGGCTGAATGAGTGTTTGTTATGCCTAGATTGTGTTCTAATCATGCTGATGTGAGTGCCAAGACAATACTAGATGGATGTGAAAGACGATGTGCAAAAATTGCAGAGAAATCCACATGAATTGACAAAATCGCAGAAAATCTTATGAAAAGACGATGTTTTTGTAAAGAATGCCTCCGAAAGCCATGTTGATGTTAAAAGGACAAAAAGTCGAGTCAACTCGTGTTCTTGGAATCATGGAAAAAGTCGTGAAAATCAAAAAGGCAAAAAATAACCCGTGATGGGGTTAAATGTCGACCCTCCGGCCTGTTACTGTACGCCCTCGGGCGATGAAATACAAATCAAATCAGGAAAATATGAAAACATAGAGTAAAGATAGTCAAATTGAATATCAGATGAAGGAATCCGAAGACAGACAGGAGAAAAACCACAGAATAATGCATGAAATGCAGACTTATCCAAAAAGGAGGGACTAAAGTGCAAATACAGTAAAACAGTGCAAAATGAGTGGAAATGTACCTAAATGGATAAAAGACACTAAGGAATGCTGTAGACAAAGTTTATGCATGACTTGGTGCAATAATAAACACACATGTGCATGAATTGATGGCACAGAGGCAATTTGGTCATTTCAATGGTCAAATATGATGAATGCATGCATGGGGACAATGCATGGTCTAAGGAATGCCAAAATGTATGAAAAATGTCAGGAAAGAAGAAAACATGCAAAAGAAAAGGTCATGAAACAATAAAACAATGTAAAAACAATAAAGGATAAGTATAGGGACTAAAATGTAAAATTCACGAAAGGGATGAAAATCTGGTTTAAAAGTCATTCAGAAACTTCTATCCTAGAGTACAGATGATGGATTAAAGGACAATGTGATAATGGGATGTGAGAATTGTACTTAAATGATTTCTTGAAAACTCAAGGTCTAATTTACAAAATTCCCAGAAAGAAAAAGTTTATGATCATAAAAGTGTTTAAATAGGTTTGTTTGGATGCTAGGATGTAAAATTTAATGAAAATATGGCTATGTGATGTAACATGAGTAAAAAGTATATTTTTGTAATTTCTTGAAAACCTAAGGTCTATTGTGCATAATTCCCACATAGGGTGCAAATCGGACAAAAATATGTAATCAGATGTTCATTTACATTGAAAACAAAGTTTTTTGATGGAAACCTTATTTAAATGGTGATTTTATATGTACATGTGATCAATTAATATGAAACATGTGAGAAATGTGATTTAAAAATGTAATAAAAACTTTCATTAATGATTTTAAAAAATTTCAAGGACTTAGATGTAAATTTTCCTGTTTAGAAACATTATTGATTAAGTTCAGGAACTGATTTGCAAAATTTTAAGACCAAAATGTGATAAAAATCAAGTTTTTTACATTCTCAGTGTAATTATGGATATTTATAAGGTTTAAAATGTTAATTGTACAAAAGAATGTCTTTTCAAAACTCTAGGGAGCAAAATGCAGAAGTTTAGGAGTTAAATGCAAAGAAAACATGATTTTAATGATGGACAATGGGGTTTTTAAATCTTTTATGGTTCAGAATGTAAATTTCACTAGGAAAGTTTATTTTAAAAGGTTCCAAGGACCAAATGCAAATGTGATGGACCTAAATGTGATAAAAAAAAATTGAATTTTAAGGATATTTAGTGTGATTTAAAAAAAAACTAGGATTTAAAAAGTAAATTTCACAGGAAAAACTTGTTCGAAATGCTTCAGGGGCTAAACACAAATATTCATGACCTAATTATAATAAAAACATGATTCCAGGGATTTAAACGTAAGGAAACAAATATTTATAAAGATTTCACATATTATTTAAAGTCTACAGGGAAAACATGTAATATTTACAATAAAACAACTACCATGATTTTTTTTTATGAAACTACAGGGGCTAGAATGAAAAATAACAAGATCTACATGTAATGTTTTAAAAACTTAAAGACTTTTATTTAAAATAAAAATAAACATGAAAAAAAGAAGAAAACAACACTTGTTGCCACCGACGATTCGAAGATCGTCGGTGGGGACAGCTTGGGGAGGTCGTAGAGCGTCTCCCCGGTGTTTGATTGACGATCCAAGTGGCTGACGAGCAAGATACGACGGTGGGGTGAAGATCAAACGGCTCGGATGCACTCGTCGACGGTTGGTGTGCCTTGCCCATCCCCCTCGTCGGTCTTCTTCTCTGGCGACGTTGCAGAAAGACGACGAACTCAAATGGCGGTGATGCAGCGGCCGTGAGTGTGGAAAGGCAGCCGTTGAAGCTGAAGGCTGGCATGGCGTGCCTTTCTGGAGAATCGAGCACGGACGGGGCTGCCTGGTGCGCTCCTCCCGCCTCACGCTCCGGCAAGGCGGACAACGATTCGGTGACGGTTGGGGGCGGGAGAAGGTCGGGAGAGGTTCGGGATGTTGAGGCTACGCTTCCTGGAGTGTCAAACAGGGCTACGGTAGGCCAAGGCGTCCTCCCGATCTCGAGTGCCGTTGATGGGTGCAGGTGGCGACGGTGTGGCTGGCTGAGCGTCGGAGGGGCTTCTCTGGAGCAGAAAAAAACCAGAGGAGGAGAGAGGAGAAGAGGAGGAGAGAGGAGAAGAGGGGGAGAGGCCCTTGAGTGGTCTCGCCAGGGGTGGTGAACCCACCACCGGAGAAGGGGGCTAGCGGTGCGCAGTAGGCTCCGCTCCGCCGTGGTCTGATCCTGTGTGCTTAATATGGCTTAAGGGGCATGCCTAACTTGTAAAGGAGGGGAGAAGAGGTTACCTTGGGGTGTACCTCTTCCGACGGCTCGACGGTGACGGTCTCCGATAGGCGCTCTGGTGTCGGCGGTTCAGTCAATTCCGTGGCTTTTAAAGGGGCTTGAGGAGGTGGTCTGGGTGTGAGGAAAATGGCTGGAACTCGC
>JAMKQA010034883.1:0-12056 GCA_024699735.1 Posidonia australis | reverse complement strand
TGGTTAGCAGACATCCAGCCTTCCTATCTGCATCTCATGCATGCATTCATCCTTTTGTGGTTTTCCTCGTCTTTCCCTTAAAAGACTAGGTGGCGACTCCTTTTTTCTTTTTCTTCTTATCCTTGCGCCTTTCGCCATCCATTGGCAAGGCTGTGATCCCTTTCCCGCCTCCCTCCGGGTCCGGCACGGTCACAGCGTGCTTAAAGGAGCATTGGGTGTGGTTGGTGAATTATCTGCTGGATGGTGAGGAAGATAGGTGGTGGAAGTTTGTATGGTGGCTGAAGTTCCCAAATTAGTCACTATTAGCATCCAATGGAAGGATTTCAAGGTGGCCTTCTATGACAAGTATTTCCCCGCTCATGTGATGGAACAGCTTTGCCAAGATTTCTGGAGTCTAGAGCAGGGCACGATATCGGTGCTCGAGTATGAGACTGAGTACGCCTAGCTAGAATGTTTTGCTCCTGCCTATAAGTTTGAGGAGGAATGGGCACAAAGGTTTTTAGATGGCTTGAACCCAGGGCTGCAAGTGAAGGTGATGGGTTGTCGGTATCAGACTGTAAAGGACATGGTTGGAATGGCTTATCACTTCAAGGCAGAGTATTTGAAGTATTTGGAGAGTCGTCCAAAAGGGAAGGGTAAGTCTTCTTTTACCTCCCGATTTTCTTTCTCCAGTCCTCCGAGTGCCAGTAGTTCAAGTAGCCCTGAGAAGAAGCAGAAGGCAAGGTCCAATGTTTCTTCTGTAGGCCGATGAAGTTTTGCTGGGAGTAACGGAGTTAGCTTTAGTCAGACAAGGTCCAGTGCTTCAACTGTGGTCAGGTGGGCCACATTACTGCATCTTGTCCTCATCCTCAGTAGTCTTCAGTCTCAGTCGTGTGCTACAATTGTGGGCAGACAGGACACATTCAGAGATCCTGTCTGGAACTGCCTAAGAAGGTAGGAAGTACTCCACAACAGCCGACTAGGAGACGGGTGTTTACCATTACAGCTCCAAACGCTGGGACTTCGGGAGATTTAGTTGAGGGTAAGGATGATTAGTTTGTTTTGTAACCCTCTGAGATTTGTTGTAATCTCTTTGTAATCTGGACATCTGCCTGATTGAATGGATGTGGTGTTGTTGTTTTGCTTCGCCATCAGGTTCTTTTATTGTGGCTGGTCAGATGGCCAAGGTGTTGTTTGACTCAGAGAGTTCTTTCTCCTTTGTCTTTGAGTCTTTCATGAAAGAGTTGCGAAAGAGACTAGCTAGACTGGCCTTTCATCTCAGTGTAGTCAAGCCACTAGGGGAGCACAATTTGGCATGAAGGTATCTATGGTCTGTCGACTTGATGTTGAACGATAGAGAGTTCGACGCCAGCCTGATCGTGATGGACATGCAAGAGTATGATGTGATACTCGACATGGATTGGTTGGCACAGCAGTCCGCTTTGATCGATTGTGCTCGGAGGAGAGTTTATTTTGGGTCTCCTGAGGACGAAACTTTCTTTATGCAAGATGGGTGTCAGGGTGACCCTAAGCTTATCATTTTATCTATGAAGTCTTATAAGTCTTTGGTCAGGGATTGCGTGGGGTATCCAGCCAGTATAGTTACCTCCACTTCTCCTGAGTTGGGTGTTCACAAGATCTCTGTGGTGTGTGAATATCCCGACATTTTTCTTGATGATTTGCCTAGTATGCGACCTCACATGGAAGTAGAGTTCTAAATCGATCTGATCCCCGATTTTGGTGTTGTGTTGAAGCCTCCCTATCGCATGGCACTAGTGGAGTAGCGAGAGCTCAAGACTCAGTTGCAAGAGTTGCTGGACAAGGGATTCATCACGCTAAGTGTGTCTCTATGGGGAGCGTCTGTCTTATTCGTCTACAAGAAGGATGGTTCGCTCCGACTGTGTATAGATTATCGGAAGTTAAACCAGATTACAGTGAAGAACAAGTATCCCTTACCCCGCATTGATGACCTATTCAACCAATTGTAGTCTACATCTGTGTTCTCAAAGATTGATTTGAGGTCAAGGTATCAGTAATTGAGGATACAAGACTCAGATATTCAGAAGACTACTTTCCAGACGCAGTACGAGCATTACGATTTCACGGTCATGCCTTTCGGCTTAACCAATGCACCGGCTGCATTTATGGGTCTGATGAACAGGATTTTCAGCCCTTTTCTGGAACAATTTGTTGTGATTTTTGTTGATGATGTGCTGGTCTACTCCCTTGATGTTGAGACTCACACCTTGCATTTGATGGCAGTTTTGGATACTCTGAAGGGTCATCAGTTGTACATCAAATTCTCTAAGTGTGAGTTCTGGCTGAGTGAAGTCATGTTCCTTAGCCATTTGATTTCTGGAGAAGGCATCAGAATGGATCTAGCCAAGGTCGAGGTGGTGAGTAGCTGGGAGCGACCTAGGACTGTGACGGAGATCAGGAGTTTCTCGGGTCTGACGGGCTATTATAGGAGATTAATCAGGAATTTCTCCTCTATAGCTGTGCCCTTGTGACATCTAGGCCTGATTATCCATTTTTACTTGTAAACCATGTAATTAATTGCAATATTATATAAATGGTTTATTAATGGATAATTTGTTATTTCTTGGATGTGTGAGCTTGTGGTTGGCTTTTTGTGCACCTACTTGTGATTTGGGATCAATGTGGAGTCTAGTTTGAGGATGCACGTCGCCTCGGTTTGCGTGCCTGTCTTTCCTACCTTTTTTTCCCTTATTTTTCTCCTTCCTTTTTGTCTCTCTCTCTCTCACGAGCCATACCCTTCCACCCCTTCCCCGTCTTCTTCTTCTTCCTCTTCTTCCACATCCATGCCACCAGCGACAGAGGCCCATGCCTCCCCATCTCCTCCGACGGGATGGATGGTCGGTGCCATGTGGGAGGAAGTAGAGATAAAGAAAGGGAGGCAAGAGTGCGCAGAGGAGGAGAGTGGCGAGAGAGGAGAATAGGAGGAGGAGCGACGCGTAACTGAGGAGGAGGTGGTGGTAGCTGTCCGTGTGGTCCACCGGTGGGATAGGCTTCGCCGAGTGCGGGAAGGATCGTCGGGGCGCCATTAGAGGTACGCGGCCATGTCCCTATCTCATTTACATGTTTTCTGTTGATTATGCCAATGCATGAAAAATTGAGAAAAAAGCATGGAAATTGTAGAAAAATAGGAAAAATGATGAGAATGAGTTGTAATGCATGAAAACATAGATATCATGTGGTTAGGATGAAGAATATGTGAGATTGAATGTGATTTGGGATGTAAGCTATAGTAGATTTAACTAAGCTCTTCCCCTTTGTGATTTTTGTATGAATCACATAGTTGATGGATTGAGGAATGGATTGAGGGGTTTTGAAGTAGACTCAAGGGTCTACACCCCACGATTTATTGGGAAATTTTTGTGTGTTTTTGGAAGGTCCGATTGAGGCTCCCACATTGGACAATTTTTGCCACTTGGAACAGGGGAGTGCCCTGGTTGCAGGTATTTCGGTATGCCGAATTGAATTCAGTATGTCGAAATCTTGACAGACTGAGCCAGGATGCCTAGTTTCGGTAGACCGAAATCATCTAGTCGACCAGATCAGGGATCTTCGGTACACCGAAAATGTTCGGTATACCGAACTAGGGAATTTCTGTATACCGAACCTGGTCTCAGTCTGTCGTTTTTGCCCTAACCCTGATATGCATAAATATGAATTTAAGTGAAGGATAAATGGTTTTAAAAGGTATGTTAAGCATATGTAAATGATGTTTTCCCTATGTAGTGACATGGAGGAATGTGGAACCAAATAAATAGATTTGGGCATGGTTTTGGGTTTTAGACCCTATAAATGAACAAAATGGCTGATTATGTGTGGTTTCTGGGCATGATACCCAATTTATGATTTTAAGCATGATTTTCATAATTTAAGTAGGGACCCCAGGGGAGGGTCAAGTGTTGCATGGAGATAGATTCCTACAACGAAAACAATGAAATGGAAATGGTTTTGAAAAGATAAGCTTAAAGAGTTTTTAAAATGGAACACTAATAATGTGTTAAGGAACCACGGCGGTTGGTGTTGACAACGACGTAGGAGTATAAGGCTCCAATGAAACCAGTTGCCAGACACGACTGTGGTTGCCGAGCTTGAGACGGTGTAGGCTGAGCTTGGGTCATGATACCTAGTTGTTCGGGTCACCGAGCTCATGACGGTGTAGGCTAAGCCTAGGTTATTGAACCTAGTTGTTTGGGTTACCGACAGTGTAGGCTGAGCTTGGGTTGTTGTACATAGTTGTTCGGGTCACCGATGGGGCATCAGACAAAGACGTATCCCCATGCATATATGAAAAAGGAAATTGAGGCCGGTTGGCCGGGGCGGTGGCATCCTGCATGGGGAATTTCACAGCAGCAGTGCAGGGAGGTAGGGGAAATGATGTCCTCGCCTACTGCTTGTGTTCCTGGTTACCCCTGATCAAGGTAATATCAATAAAGAAACAGTGGAAATGAATAAGAAATGGAATGTGATTTGACCAGGATTGGACTTATAAATGATCCTAAAATCTTGAAATGGAATAATGATGATGTTTTATCCAGTTACCAACCAGTATTTATGATTTTGTTTTGAGCCCAAGAGGCATTGTGTTTTAGGCTAGATCTGGTCTGAAATGTGAATTTAAAAGTGTGATTTTGGGAAGAAATCCCAAGTATTGAAAAAGACATGTTTTGGAAAATGATTTCCAAATGTTTTAAAAGGAAATGTAAAATGTGAGTTTCTGAAAAAGAATGTGTTTTGGAATAAATTTCCAAACGTTTTGAAAAGAAAGGAAAGATGGGTTTTGAAAAGAGTTTGGACTTGGGCTCAGGATCCCAAGTGATTTCAAACAGAATAAAAGTTAATGAGGTTTTAAAAAGGAAAAGTGGATATTTTTAAAAGAAAAATTAGACTTTGAAAAATTTTAAAGCTGAGTTTTATCAGTTTTATAGAGATTTCTATGGATTTGTGTGTTTGGGGAACGTATTCGATGACTTAGATGTCACTCACACGTGCTTTGTTTGGTTGTCAGGTGTAGATCGCGTGTAGTCGAGTTCCGATGCAGGAGTCGAAGCTTCTAGCCGCACATTGAGATCCTGAAGGTGAGCCTTAGTTACAGTTATTTAAAGTTTCTGTAATTAGTGTAATTATGCTTATGATACTGTGATTTGGTAGCGTGCCCGGGATCAGGGTGTTACAGCCCTTAACAGAGTTGACCAACAAGGGAGTTCCATTTTGTTCGGACCAGAATTGTGAGGCGAGTTTCCAAGAGTTAAGGTCTCATTTAGTTTCTGCCCTTGTGTTGACTCTGCCTTCTGGAAGTGGTGGCTTCACTATGTATAGTGATGCTAGTGGTGTTGGATTGGGGTGTGTTCTGATGCAGCATAGCAATGTTATCACATATGCTTCGTGCCAGCTGAAGGATCATGAGAAGAACTACCCGACCCATGATTTAGAAATGACTGCCATAGTGTTCGCTCTCAAGCTCTGGCAATACTATCTCTATGAAGAACAGTTTGAGGTCTTCACTGATCATTAGAGCTTGAAGTATATCTTCATGCAAAGGGACCTCAATCTGAGGCAGCACCATTGGGTGGAATATCTGAAGGATTATGATTTCAGCCTATCCTTCCACCTTGGAAAGGCCAACGTGGTCGTCGATGCCCTGAGTCGACATAAGCACATGTTGACGAGCCTGATGGTCAAGCAATGGACCATGCTGGAGGATCTAGTGAGCTGTAGGCCGAAGCGGCAAGCTTGAAGAACGGTTGGTGCCTAGGTGGCCAACTTGTCTATTTGCCCCAAGCTAGTGGAGTTTACTGTTGCCCGTCAGTAGCTGGATTCATTTGTTCAGGCTGTGTTTGAGAAGCTAAAGGCTAGTAGAAAGCCTCATTTCTCTATTGGGGCATCTAAAGGGCTGAGATATGATATGCATCTGTCTATTCCCCAACATGAGGAGGCCAGGCAGAGGTTTCTGGATGAAGCGCATCGGTCTTGGTACACTATTCACCCTAGTAGTACAAAGATGTACCGAGACTTGAAGCGGAATTTTTGGTGGCTTGGCATGAAGATGGATGTTGCTGACCATGTGGTGAGGTGTACAACCTAGCAGCTGGTCAAGGCAGAGCACTAGAGACCTAGAGGGACCTTGCAGCCGTTGGATATTCCTGTGTGAAAGTGGGAGCACATCTCAATGGACTTCGTGACTGGTTTGCCACGAACTTAGAAGAAGAACGACACCGTGTGGGTGATCATGGATCAGCTGACCAAGTCTATTCACTTTTTGCCCATTCGGGTGAAGCTTCCGATGCACCACCTGACAGAGCTGTATGTTTCCGAGGTGGTTAGGCTGCATGGTGTTCCGGTGTGCATCGTGTCAAATAGAGACACGAGGTTCACCTCAAGGTTCTAGAGAACTCTGTAGGAAGCCTTTGGCACCGTGCTCAATTATAGTACGACATTTCTTCCTTAGTCTGATGGTTAGACAAAGAGGACTATTCAGACGTTGGAGGATACGCTTAGAGCATGTGCCTTAGACTTTCAAGGGAGTTGGGAGGACCATCTGCGGCTTATTGAGTTCATCTACAACAACAGTTATCACTTGAGCATTGGGATGGTGCCATACAAAGCTTTGTTTGGTAGGCCAAGCAGATTGCCGGTTTGCTGGAGCAAGGTGAGCGAACGTCAGTTGATTGGTCTTGAGCTTGTGCAAATGTATGCAGACAAGGTTGATCTGATCGGTAGTAAGCTGTTAGCTACACAGAGTTGGCAAAAGAGCTATGACGACAGGAGGCGGAGACCGTTGGAATTTCTGGTGGGAGACTATGTGTTTCTGAAAGTGTAACCAACCAAGGGTGTCATGCGGTTCAAGAAGCATGGGAAGCTGAGTCCTCGCTATATTGGCCCGTACCAGATTACCTAGAGGTTCAATGAGGTTGCTTATCGGTTGGATCTACCACCAGAGATGTCGTCTACGCACGACGTGTTCCATGTCTCCATGCTGAGGAAGTGCCTGGCTGACGCATCTCATGTGATTCCAGTTCAGCCAGAGGGGCTCTAGGAAGATCTATCCATTGTGGAGGATGTCATCTAGATTGTTGACCACAAGGAATAGGTGCTACAGAACAAGGTGATTCCACTGGTTTGGTGCAGCGGCGGCATCATGGAGCCGAGGCAGCGACGTGGGGACGTGAGGAAGCCATCCTAGCCCAGTATCTGTATCTTTTCGCCTAGTGATTTCGAGAACGAAATCTTCTTTTAAGGTGGTTAGGATGTAACACTCGTAAATTCATTTTGTAATTATTTGCATTTTTAATGAATTTATTCCTAGACAGGTGTTATTATTCGGAAGTTGTTGGTGTGGTTTTGTGCTTGGGCCTCGTGGGCTAGCTTCTGTTTGCATGTCCATGTGCGTGGTTTGGCACTGTGCATTATGGTGCTATGCTTGTGGGCCTAGGTGTGGGTCCATGTGGGGCCCACAATGAGGGCCGGTTAGTGGGAGCGTTTGGTGTCGTGAGTTGTTAGCTTGTGCGGGAGGCTGGTGGTTGCACTGTGCATGCATGCATGCAACAACCACTTCCAGCTTGTATTTTAGGCATGGTAGGCAACTCTTCCTCTGCACCTCTCCTCCTCTTTCTCCACGCGTCTTCCCTCCTCCCGAGCACCACTCCTACTCCTCCCTCACTCATCCTCTCCTTCCCTCTCACTCCACCCTACTTGCCCCCACCTTCTTCCTCCCCCTTCCCCTGTCTCGCCCCTTTTCCTCCCATCTGCATCTCCCCTGTTCGGTGTGCTAGAGAGTCGACAGAGGCGTATGGCGGTGTGTGGTGGTGGGCGGAGCTCTAGAGTGGCATCCTGGAGGTCATGGAGTGGTCGTGGACGCGTGGTGTCGCTGGAGTTGGCCAGAGACTGGAGTTGGGTCGTCAGAACACGCATTGTAGGTAAGCACCTCCAACCCATGTAATTGAGAGCATGAAATTAGTAGAAATGATAGGATTGCATAAAACCTAGATAAATTTATGTTCCTAGAATTTATTGTGATTTTATGAACATTTATTGAGGTATTTATGGTGATTTATGGTGATAATTGTGTTTTGGGTCGTTTTGACCCTCCTGCCTTTGCAAATTTATATATTGATGCGTGGTGAATGGTTTTTTATTTTGTTTGTTGGGTTTTGGAGTAGACTCGAGGGTCTACACCTTGAGTTTTATGCAAGATTTTTTTTGTTGGTTTGGAGGGTCCAATCAGAGGTCCCACTTTGGGTGATTTTTGAGTGCTTCTGTTTGGGCTGTTTTCTGGTTTTCGCAGAAATTGACATACCGAACCATTTCGGTATGCCGTTTTTCTGTCCGTTTTGGTCCTCAAGTTGAAATTTGATCATTTGATTTTGGACAATCGATCGAATTAGTAGATTTTGGTCAACCGAATCATCTTCGGTATACCGATTTTAGCCTAAGTGTTGATCATTGACCTAATTCGATCGATCGATCCAAATCAGTCTGCCGAACTAGGGATATTCGACATACCGAATCCCATTTTCGGCATGCCGAATCAAGGCCCAAATGTGTTTATAAAATGTGATTTCCAAAGGTTTTCTGGATTGATTTGTATTGTCCGCTTGAAGTAGGATTGTGAGCCATCAATGGTGGTTCCTTGGGACACCTGATGTGTCATTTTTATCGAGGTTTTTGAAAGAGATTTCAAAGATACAAAATGGTTTTGGAAATAGTTTTCATAGAGATGGTTGACTCGTTTTGGAAAATGGTTTTCATGGTTTTCTATGTGCGGGACGAGACACCATGGGACCATGTCGTCGAGACCAAAAAATGTGACGACATTCTCGAGTGGTCAAACGTATCTCCTTGGTTGAGATCAGGGGTCGTGATACCTGAGACTAAGGAACGACGGGTCTTGGAGGTATGAGACTCCTTGATCGTCATCTCACAGTTAGGGTTGTGGTCTGCGGGTTGAGGTGTCTTGTGGCATGATGGGGAAGTATGATACTCCTACTGTTGTTGTGAGTGCTGAGACTCGGGTGTTGTTTGGTGCAAAAGTATGACACTCCCTCCAAAGCACCGTGTGTCGAGGACGCCGTGAGGAAGCGTACCCTGTGGTAGCCAGTGCTTGTGGGACACGTGTCCCTTAGCTGGTAGCGTCCTAAGAGACAGGACAACCTTCCCAAGGAGGGGTTGGCCTTGTGAGGGTTCTCCAAATGAAGGGATCGCGGGACAACACGACTCCTACACAGGGTGGCACGTCGTGGCAATGCAGACGCCATTGGTTGCTCTTTGGTGGATTGCTTGTGGCCAGAGTTTGGTTGCCTAGCATCAGACTTCCCGACTCATTGTGTCTAGTTTTGGCCATTGAGGGCCTTTACTTGTGGTTTTAGGCTAGTAGAGCCCTAGTTGTGGTTTTGACCGGTATGGGCCTGATTCGTGGGTTTTCTGAGAAAAATGATTTGTGAAATGAATTGTAAAGGAAAATTAATTATGGTTTGTTTTCCACCATTTTCGTGAGGTGCGTACTAGGTGAGTTCTGTCACTCATGCATTTTCCTTATGGTTTTGGTTTGCAAGTGCAGACATGCGATTGGTTTAGCATAGTGCATATAGTCTGGAGTCTCATAGCTGCACACACAGGTTCTTGGTAATTTGATATTTTCTGTTTAGCTTAATTTTCCCGTAATTGAAATTGTTTTGAATTATTGTGGAAAGTTCAGGGCGTGACATTTCATAACCTGTAAAGATACCAGTTGATGTGCAAAGTTTAACAACCCATTCAGAAAACTGGTTTGAGTCTTAGAGCTTCGAGCTTGTACATCTTGAGTTATGAGTATTGGATTGGAATGATTCTTCTTTCATGTGCAAGTAAACTTAAAAATATTCATTTGGTATATTATTTGTCATTTTATATGATCTGTGGAGAGAGCAATAAGGGTTGCAAATTAAGTAACCCCTCTAGTTTGTCCTATTCTGTCAAATATGCTAAGCTAGTTGAGTTTTAGAACTTCCATCTTGTATATCTTGAGATATGAGTGATGGATTTGAATGATTTTTGTTTCATTTGAAAGTAGACTCAAAGACCTTTCTTATGGTAGCTGGTATGTAAATTTTCTTAGCCTATAGAAATACTAGCTGCTATGTGAAGTTTGACAATCCATTAAGTATACCAGTCTGAGCCTTAGAGCTTTAACAATGTATAACTAGAATTATGGTTGTCAAATTGAGATGATTTCTATCCCATGTGAAAGTAGACTTGAAACTCCTTATTTTGGTAGGCTACATGTGAGTTTCCATGAATTAATTGTGAATTATTAAGGATTTTTAAATGATTTTATCAAGAACATGCTATAGTGTTTGTAACCATGCCGTCGAGGATGGCAAAAACACCTGTGTATATCTGCCAAAGTCGGCAAAGCCACGGCAAAAATAAATAAAATGTAGAATGTAGGAGTCACTACATAGTCTATTCAAATGGAAGACAAGGAAAACCATATAACATGAAAATCATGCAAAACAATAAAAGAAAAGTCTTCGTAAACTAGAAATGCGGGTAAGGATCCCTGTTACGTACGAGGAAGGTGTTAGGCACCCTCGTACACCCGATAAATCGGTCTTTCTATTGATTTCTCTTTTGCTTAGGGAATGTCGGCTTTGCAGCCTTTAATGTACACCCAAGGGCGATATGCTATGCCATGCTTGTGTGGTGTCTAAGTATAGGTGCATGATGTGCAGGGGTGTGTCATAATGCTCAGAAATATCACTCGTATGCCTGGTCGAGTGTTGATGCAATAATAGTGCACAATAAGATCAAAGATCTAATAATCTCGAGCGATTTTTCATCCTTTCCTAAAACCGTTGAAAACAAAGGTGTGCCTTCCTAATGCATTAAGGAAGAAAGCTAAAGGAAAATCTAGAAGCAAATCTGGTCGAGAAAGCAAGTCAAAAAACATATAAAAGCCTACAGTGTGCTACTGAAAACAGGCCAATGAGCCTGTTTGGTGCGTCGGACTGGTGCTCCAGTCTGGTGCGCCTCCTATGTGCGTCTAGGTGGGCCAGGAAAACATGCTAAGGGAAAAACAGAAAGCCATGCAAAGCCAAAACATCAGAGAATGCACTTTGGAAAAGTATGCAGTAGAATCATTCTGTAAAAACTTGGAAAAACATGTACAAAAAGTGCAAGAAATGCAAATGCAATGACCTTGTGCTCAAGGGCTGGTAGCCTCACACAAGGTCTCACCTATTTAAGCTAGAATGAAGAAGCAGGATTCAGTCAGGCCACTAGGTCATGGGCTGATGCACAAGTCTCTCCACGTAGGAGTAAGGTGCAATCGACCTACCAGATTCAGCCTAGAATTGAATATCAAAATAGAGAAAACAGTTGGAAAACAATCCGATTAAAACTGAAAAACATGCTGGTGACATCATGGTACATCAGAGAATCAGTCATAAAAGAAACAAGCTTAAAGCCTTTGATAAAGCCATGCAAACGAAGATGCTAATGCGAGTGTTTTGGTCTCTGACTAGTCTGGTGCACCTGCTTGGTGCGCCGAAGTGGTGCTCTGGTTGGGCGCGCTTGAGTAGTGCGCCCCAGAGAGTCTGGATCAGACTGCAATCTGATCCGGAATCCATCCCAGCAGAGATATAAGGTGATTCATGCTAATGCAAATGGGCTCATGCCATTATTAAGAGCTGAAAATATGATGAGGATGCACACAATCGAGAATCATCATGTAAATCATGTGTTCAAAACCAAAATAAATTGATGGGTTCATGTATGAAAACATGCAAAATGCCAAGAAATAAATATGATCTGGATAAATTCAATCAGAATGCATGTAAATGATGATCATAAGCATATTTCTATGTGCAAGAACATATAAGTGCGTGGCAAAGTGCTATGTGCAAGGAAATAGTAAAAGAAGATAACTCATGCAGATTTATGCTAGAAACAAAAGTATAGATTTGCATAGAGATCATTTGCAAAGAGAGCAAACATGTTTATCATAAAACTTCATAAAAACATGGAATAAATCAAACCATATGTAAGATTTCGAGCATGCTTTATCA
>JAMKQA010034882.1:0-10495 GCA_024699735.1 Posidonia australis | reverse complement strand
TTCTCTCCCGCTTGTGAGATCCAATCTGGACGGATGGGATCGGGTCCTATCCGAACGGATGGGATTAAGGCATTCTCTCCCGCCTGTGAGATCCAATCCGGACGGATGGGATCGGGTCCTATCCAGACGGATGGGATTAAGGCATTCTCTCTCGCCTGTCAGATCCAATCCGGACGGATGTGATCTGGTCCTATCCGGACGGATGGGATTAAGGCATTCTCTCCCGCCTGTGAGATCCAATCCGGACGGATGGGATTGGGTCCTATCCAGACGGATAGGATTAAGGCATTCTCTCTTGCCTATCAGATCCAATCAGGACTGATGGGATCGGGTCCTATCCAGACGGATGGGATTAAGGCATTCTCTCTCGCCTGTGAGATCCAATCTAGACAGATGGGATTGGGTCCTATTCAGATGGATGGGATTAAAGCATTCTCTCTCACCTGTGAGATCCAATCCGGATGGATGGGATTAAGGCATTCTCTCTCGCCTGTCAGATCCAATCCGGACGGATGGGCTCAAGTCCTATCCGGATGGATGGGATTAAGGCCTTCTTTCTCGCCTGTCAGATCCAATTTGGATAGATGGGATCGGGTCCTATCCAGACGAATGGGATCAAGGCGCCCTCTCTCGCCTTTGGATCCTATCCGGACGAATGGGATCTAGGCCTCCCCTTTTCTCCTGTTTGGACTATTGGTGTAGTCCGGATGTTCCCGTCCCTGGTGTTGTCCATCTGGACAAACTTCGGTGCCCCTCTTGTTTTGGTTTGGGCTCCACTCCGTGATGTTCCTTTCCTCCTGTGGGCTGGTATCCCGAACTACCCAGGCAATCCCTGTGGTTTCTGATGGATTCCCCACGCTCTTCCTTCTAGGGTGGTAGCCCGAACTACCTGGATGACTTCCGTAATCAGTCACTTCCCGGTCGGCAAGCACCGTGAGTCTTGTCTGGCGCTTTCTGCGACAACCAGTCATGTCTCTTGGAGCTGATTTATCGTCAACTAGTCATTTCTCAATCTTTTGTGCTTGGCCTCGGCTGTGGCGATAGGATCTCTGGTGCGAACCTCTGGTATGTTTACTGGCTAGTGGCTGATTGCCTGTGGATTCACGTGAGGTGTCTTTGTTAACCCTGAGCATCTGTCTTTGTTCTACTCGTCCTCCGACCTCGCTCAGGGAGGGGCATCTGTAGACACCCTAATTTTCCCAATTTTGCAGAATGGAGATGTAGTAGCTGAGCTCTGACTAAACCAAAGCCATTTAATTCATGGAGACCCAATTGGGCCCATGAAGGCCCACTTAGGCCCATCAAACCCACAAGCCCATGAAGGCCCATAATGGCTCCATCCACATCTTCTCCTATTTTGTATTTTCACCAAAATTAAAACTATTTCTCTCCCATCTTCAGTTAACAAATGCCAACTTACTAAAACGTTCCAATATTTATCCTATTTCCTATCTCACTAAACCCATTTCTCCCTCTCAAATTCACCTTTGAAATTCATTTTTATCCCTGATTGCTCCAAGATCTCACGAGCCCATCAATATGCAGCCCGTCTCCTTCAGTCCATCAGATCCAGCAAGCCACCAGAACATCAGCCAGCCATTGGATCAGCCGCCAGCGAGCTTGGGCCGCCGTTGATTCTTGTCGGCGAGTAGGGGACAGGATGGAGCGGAGAGGGGCAGCCGTTGGAGCTTGTTAGGCTGTTACAGGACCAGTTAGTGGGTTTTAGTTAGTCTGTTAGGTGGTTAGAGCTGGGAGTGGGTTGTTACAGCGATGGGTTGCCATTCTCCGTTCGTCTATAAAAGGGGAGGAGGAGCTAGCGATTCAAAGACTTTTTCCCACCGCAAGAGAGAAGAGAGCCAGCGATTCCAGCGACAAGAGGGAGAGAATTCCGAGCGGAGAGCGTGAAGCAGAGGAGCAGAGAGCCAGCCGCCGCTTCCGGAGCTCCGACGATGATCTCCAGCCAGGTACACATCCCCGATCATTCTAATTGTCTGAATTGTAGTCTCTAGGTCTTCTTCTTTGTTTCTGGTGTGATCCCAAGCGATCCAGAGGTGTTCTCTGATCGGGATCGCCCTCCGGTGCCCGACCGTCGCCAAACACCAGCGACAGAGGTGGGGGGGGCAATCCAGGAGGCTTCCTAGATCCCCGAGCCTCCTGCCTTCCCCCTCTGGTCTTCCCGAAGCTTTTCCGCCCCGTACCTCGCCGCTCCGCCGCTCCAGAAGCCCACGCCAAGATCGCCGGAGAATCGCCTGGATCCCGCCGTCGTCAGAGAAGACGACGAAGTCCGGAGGTCGACCGCGCGCCTCCCGCATTGCAGAGCCCCTCTGATCATCCAAGATCACTCCTAAGCCTCCTGCAAGCGCACCCGAGCTTCCAAAGCCGCGCCATAACCGCAGGACCGCTGCAGCAACGCCGCTCGCAGGAAGAAGCCACGACGGCGATGGCCAGGCCACCGCCTCGCTCCACCAACCTCCACGCTGGTCCAGAAACATCCCACGACTCATCCTCAACCCTCTGGAGGCCCCAGATCGCTGCATCGATGCCTTGAGCGCCACCAGTCGTCGCGGTTCTGTCGCCGAAGCACCTCGACGACGAGGTAGGTGGGAGGCCCATTCCCACCACTGGATTGTCCATCCACTCCATTGGATGTCTTCCTCTCCTCTCCTTCTTACCTCTCGTGAAGTCTGATCTAAGATCGGACCACAGGAAGGCCTTGTTTGCCCTCCTCCGGCGGTCGACGGCGGCGAGCTCCGTCGCTGGCGACCGTCGTCCCTTTTTCAGTTTTAAAAACATTTAAAACTTTTATTTTAAATAAAATCTGGAGTTTATGTTTCTCTTGCAAATAGGTCCTTCTGGAATTACTTTCTGGTGCTTTTATTACATATAGGTCCCACACTCATTTTTCTAAAATGTTTCGAATAAAGTTTTAACTGAAAATATTACATGTTTTACCCTGAACATTTAAAATAATGTTTTCTGAGTTTAAAACTTTAATAAAAACCCCCAGAGTCTTTGAAACATATTTTCTTTCAGACATTTGGCTGAAAGGACCTTTCACTTTCTTAAACACTTCCTGCAAGTTCATTTTTCTGTGAAAATTGCATAAAAGGCCCTGAGCTTTATCAAAATGTTTCTGACAGTTCATTTTTATAGTACAAATTGCATTTAAGCCCTTGCATGTTTCAAAAACCCTCTGGATAGTTGTTTTCCATGGTTTAATTGCCAGTTAGCCCTCATACATCTCTGAAACCTTTCTAGAAGCATGTTTTCATTGGACAAATTGCATTTAGGCCCCTGTGTTTTACAAGAAACTTCTAGAAGGCTTATTTTGCTGTGAAAATTGCATAAAACTCCCTGACTTTGTTTTTAAACAGTTCAGAAGTTTGTTTTCATGGTTTAATTGCACTTTTACCCCTGTTTTCTTCAGAATGATTTCTTGAATGCTTTGGTTGCTGGGTATTTTGCAATTTAGCCCCTGTGCTTTATTGTAATTACTCTGATTTGCTGTTTTCAGGGATAGAATGATTGTTTTGCCCCTGAATCATTTCTGAGTATTTTCCTTGCATTTTTATCTAGATTTTAAGCTGAATTGACATACATTGCAAGCATTAGTGGGTAAATTGCATTTTAGCCCCTAGAGAACTTCATTTTGCACTAGAGAGCATATTTGACCCCGGATTTCGTCATACATGCATGGACTGTGTTTTCGTATGTATTTTCGCTGATTTGGGCTTCTGAATGTTAGTTTTCCTCGGATTTGGGCTTTTTGCACAAAACCCCCTAGACTTCTTCAGATTTGCACTCACACTTGCATTTTGCATACTTTTCACATCTTTTTGCACAGTTTTTTCCCGTCTTTTCTTCCTTGCTTGGTGCACGCTTTCTAGCTATGTTCCGAGCTTAGTCTTCTCCTCGTTTTCCGGGTTTCCCTCAATTTTCTGTAATTTTCACTTGTTTTGGTTTTCCATCGCCCGAGGGCGTACAATAAAAGGCTTACAAAGCCGACATGGTCCCGAAACAAGGATTATTTTCCCCTTTTTGATTTTCTTGGATTTATCCCAATTTCCGCTGTTTTGCGATACGCTTTCTGAGAATTTCACGATTTTCACAATTTTCCTCATCGCCCAAGGGCGTACAGTAAAGCGGCATTAACAATGCCTACATTTGACCCTTGGATTAAGTTTCTCCTTTGATTTCACTTCTCCTTGATTTGGCATGTTTTTAGTCATCTTCATGCATGAGCATATAGAATAAGCAAGCACGCATTTAGCGAACCATAGACAGTAGGAAACCTAGAAAGACCGAGTTTTTTCGGGCGCATGGGGGTGCCTAACCCCTTCCCCATGCATAACCAGAATCCTTACCCTTTCTCTGGCCTGCATTCATCTTGCATTATCCATTAGGCACGGATCACACATGCATCTTTGCATCTTGCTTACTTTCTGCCCTTTTTGTGTTTTCTTGGTTTTCCTCGTCTTTCCATTAAAAGACTAGGTGGCGACTCCTTTCCTTATCCTTTTTATCTTCCCTTTAGTGTTTCCGAGTCTTGTCTCTTCTTTCGGATTCACCATTTTCGCCGTGACTGTATCGGACCTCCCAGTGTGTTTCCGCACACCGGAGTAGGTTTGGTGAACCGCCTAGGGGTTCCACCAGCATGGTCACAGGATCTTATTGTCTTTGATATTTCAAGAGGGAACATCTTGGACATGGTAGGTCCTCCATGCATTCTTTTGTTTTTACTTACTTCCTATATTAGATAACATATGCCATGCCTTCATATGAACTGATCTTCCTTTTCTTCTTGCTTACACGAATTCCATGATAAGATATTCTGCATATACAGTCTAAATGGAAAATTCTTCACCGTAATGTTCCTGTAAATAGTCTTTCTTTTTTGTTTCTTTGCACAAGAAATCATTGTTTTTATGCACATGCATGCTAGGATATGCAATAGACATGTTCTTTATGTATTCATCACTTGCATATAGGTTGTCAGGTTTATCTTCTCATACCCGTTCTTCAGGATTTCGTATAAGCATTTCTGCTATAAACCCATGACTTATTTTGCTCTTTAATCAAATAAAAAGAAAGCTTTCTGTTCATTTGCATCTCATCATATTTCAGTTTCCATCATTTGCATAATGGGCTTAACAAACAGAAGTTACCACTCTGAATCTGAACCAGAATTCTGAATCAGACTGCAATCTGATTCAGATTTTCTACGGAGCACCATTCTGGAGCATCTATATGGCGAACCAGAGTGGCGCACATAATCAGAGCACCACTCTAGTGCACCATTTTGGTGCACCAAACTGGTCATAGAATAGATCACCCTCTTTTGCATCCTCATCTGCATGTTTTCCCAAATGATTTTGAGTGTGATTCTTTTGACAATGATTCTCTGATATTTTATGATTTCGCATGCATGATTTCAGCCTCAACTGATATTGTTTTCTAAGTCATTGTACACTCTGTATCTTCAATCCATGGTTCAACATCAGGTTGGCTGATTGCACTTTGCTTCTCTATGGAGATGCTACGCATCAACCCATGATCCTATGACATGGCTGAACCTTGTTTTTATTCAGCATGAGTAGGATGTGGCCTTTTGTGAGACTACTAGTCCTTGAGCACAAGATCCATGAGTTTCTCATAGTTGCATGTCTTTTATTTTTGAATGATATTTTCCATTTACAAGAAATTTACATTGCATAATTTTCCGAGCGCATTTGCATATGATTTTGTACTGCATGGATTTTTGTTTTCCCCATCACATCTTTTTGGCCCACACAGGAGCACATAGGTGGCGCACCAGACTGGAGCACCAGTCTGACGCACCTAACAGGTGCATCAGCTTGTTTTCAGTAGCTCACAGTAAGCTTTCGCATGGTTTTTAGCATAATTTCCAGCTTCGATTTGCTTTCAAGTTTCTCTGGCTTTCTTCCTTGGCATATCTAGGAAGACCCTTTTTTGTTTTTAACCTTTTGTGCATGTTAGATCATACATTGCATATAGTAAAGCAAGGATGAAAAATCACTCAAAATACTTAGATCCTTGATCTTATTTATGCAATATCTTTGCATCGACAACTGACCCGATATGTGAGTGATATTTCTGAGCATTAAGACACACCCCTGCACTCCCAGCACCCTCATTTAGCATAAGACACCACTCACTTAGCATGGCATGGCATATCGCCCTTGGGTGTACAGTAAATGATGAAAAGTTGGCATTTCATAAGCAAATGAGAAACCTATAAAAGACCGATTTATCGGGCGCACAAGGGTGCCTAATACCTTCCTCATACATAACAGGGATCCTTACTCATTTTTGGTTTACCAAGACCTTTTCCATTGGTTTTTTATATGCATGATTTGAATGATTCTTTTATGGTTTTCCTTATCTTCTATTTTAATAGACTAGGTGGCGACTCCTGCATTTTTATTTTATTTTTGCCGTGACTTTACCGTCCCTCGCGTATTTGGCCTTTCGCGTCAAGCTCGAGGCTGTCGCAGGCGTGGTTAGAGGAACTGGCGACTCCGTTGGGGATAACCAGATCCCGACTTTGTTTTGGTTTCTCCTTTGCTCTAGCTTTTCTCCTTGCTTGCCTTTTATCCATGCCTTGCATTGGTGCTCCCTTTTTCTAAGTGATGTCTTTCTTGCATGCATGCCTTTGTATAACAAATGTTTTCTTTTTACACACTTTTGCTATGCCACTTTTGCACATAATGTGCACATGCTTCTGTTTGTTAATCCATGACTAATTTGCATGTTTATTTCCCTTCTTGTACATGCCATGCTTAGGAATGTAGAGACATGTCTGCTCCCCCATTTGGTTAATGAAAACATAAAAACCAAAATCAATAAATCAGGCAAACTAGTGACAAATTGCAAATTTCCCCCACAATTTAATAAATTGGCAAGTAAAAGACTCAAAGCATACTTTGCATACATCATATAGGACATGCATCTTCTCCTCTCCTAGGTTCGTCTATATAGTCTGCGAAGGACATTTCTATATCAGATCCCCAGCTACTCCGCCAAATGACCACCCGCCCCCGCAACGCCAAGTAGTTTATGCACCCACGCCTACACCTAGAGCACAGCATGCATCACACATTACCCCCACTACCACACCAGAGTACCCTACCCCACTGGCCAGGACGCGCCCACCGTTGGCACATCCACAGCCGAAGCGACAACGCCATGACAGGCGCCCCTATACCCCTTTAGTGGAGCCTTTGAGCATGGTATTTCCCAAAGTTGCATCCCTGCTGAGGCTACCTAAGGTGCGCCCTGTGCCTAATCCGCTGCCAGCCTGGTACAACGCCAATGCGTTCTACAATTTCCATCGGGTGGCTGGCCACTCGTCGGATAATTGTTTGATGCTCAAAGACGCTGTCGAAGATTTGATTGACCAGAGGATCATAGTGATTAATACCCAAGCAGCCGACCCAGCACACACACCAGTGGTCGCCCCAGCACAGCCGGCACACCCCAGCATAGTCAGTCAACCCTTGCCACAGCATTCATCTCCTGGAGCACCAGGTTCCTCGGGAGTCAAATTTGTTTCTTCTGCTTCATTCTCTTTTTCTCCTTCTAAGACTGTCTCTTCCCCTATCCGCCCAACCGACTTGATCCATGATGAGTCGTCCCCTTTCCCTCGCCAGTTGTATCGTTCTTTCCTCAATAATTCTAGGGAATCTATTTTTATGATCCGCCTTATTGTCGAGTCGGAGTACTCTGAGGTGCCACCTTTAGTATATCCCCAGCCACCAACTCCAATCTATTTATCAGCTTGGCCCCAATCTAGGCCAAGCCAGCCAGCACACCCTCAGGCCCACCAGTACCCTCACCAATACTCCCAACATCCTCAGGTTTACACTCCTATTCACCTATATCCTTCAACCGCACTTGTACAGTTAGCAACCCACCCCCCGTTTATTGTTACTCTAACCCACGACACGCATCGTGTTCCTTACAATTATGCCACAGATATGTGTGCAGAAGTGACACGATCGGGCAGAGTATACAAACCCCCAACAGCTAGGCCTAAGCCCTCAACCTTAACCCCTAACTAGTTACAAGCCCAGCCATCTAGGTCACCAGCACCTGTAGCAGTAGCCCCTACCCAACTCTAAGCATATTCACCTCAACCACCTATGCCTAGAGTAGCACCACCCAATCCTACCACTAGCAGCCAACCTTTAGCTGACATCACTACCCAGCTTAAGAAGGTTAAAGTCGATATTTCCATTTGGGGCCTAATCCATACATCGACTGAGCATAGAGAAGCTTTCCTTAGAGTTTTTCAAGCAGCTCGTGTATCCCAGACTATAGAGCCTACTACCTTAGAAAACATAGTAGGAATGATAGGGACACCTCAGGTTATCTCCTTCTCTAGCCTAGAGTTACCTCCTTCTGGCACCAATCATAATTCCCCCTTGTTCATCACTACGCAATATCGAAGCTTCCGCATCCCCCTCACATTGGTGGACAATGGAGCAAGCCTAAATGTCTGCCCCTTGCGCACAGCAAGTGCAATCGGATTCAAGTCTGAGGACATTACACCAGCTGTGAAAGGGATGACAGCTTTCGATAATACGCATCATGATTCGCTTGGAGTCCTGATCATTCCCCTGACTATAGGCCCTGCTCTCTTCGACGTAGAATTCTACGTCGTAGATATTGAACCCTCTTCCAATCTATTGCTTGGAAGCCTTTGGCTTCACAAGCATCAAATCATTCCTTCAACCCTCCATCGTATGATTAAGTTCTGTTGGGATGACAATGTTGTTGTTGTCCTGGCAGAGGATATGGAGAAGGTTGAATCTGTCTCTGCTCTAGCCCCTCAGACCATTCACACAAGCCTAGGCCTTCTGATGTCCTTCATCGGGTTAACCGGTTTGAGCCGATTAATTTCATTCCACCCATAGAGCTTGCCGGCCATTTGGCCACTTCTCACAATCCCCGTTTGATGGTCGACAACTTGTGTGGCAAATAGGGATATGAGAAAGGATCGCCTCTGGGGCTTTATGTCCAGAGAATCGCCGAGCCGATTGAGGCCGAAGAATGGATTAAGCGAGACGGTTTGGGATATGAGCGGTGCTGCCAGAGGAAGAGATCGCAACGCCACGGTAAGTCTTCCAAGATGATTATTCGACGGAATTTATCCAACTTTATTAGCGCAGGCATTATGGATCTGAACTACAGTTCATGTGCAATGCCAACGCCATTAGCTTGGGTTTGTCTAGATGATTCATATCAGGATAGCGCCTGGCTAGAGCAGCAAAATACAGAGCAGGAGATCATGCAAAACAGTTGACAAACAGAGCAGTCAGTAGTCCAGATAGTGGTCCAAGGAACAGACTCAGATGATGACATCGGGGATCTGGACCTCTTATTCCAGGAGCAGCTGGATGTGCTTGCAAGAAAACCTAATAGAGCATGATCTCATGAGGAAGGGCAAAGCAGTTGCCACATCAGCACCATCAAAAGCACCAATACCACCCCAGGACCAAGTTTCAGTTATGGTCCTGCACGAGACAGACAGAAGGGATGCTACTAGACCATTGGAGTTAATCTCCTATCAGTCAGGAGGTGGGTCAAGCTGGTATTGGCAGTATAAGCCTCACCTGGAGGGTGAGGATTAAAACATTGAATCAAGCACGAGTAGGACAGGCAGCGGCAGTCTCACCAACCTACAGCAAAGCAACCGCCAGCAAGTAGAATTTTGTACAGCTAGCAGAAAAAAAGAAAATGCCAAAAAAATCAAACAATCAAAATCCAAAAACAAAAATAAGGAGGCATCAACATCAGAGACAGGGACTCCCAGCTCCTCGGATCATCCAGACAGGGAAATAGAAGAAGTAGCACAATGCCAATACAAGAATACGAAGGTCACTGTGACAATCATTAAACGCCATCAGGGCGCGGAATCAGAAGAGGTCTTCTCAATTGACATAACAGACCCGGCATTTGAAAAAGAAATCCTATCAGAGCTAATTGCTAGTGAATAAGAGGATGAGGTCCATGGAGTAGATAATGAGCATGAGCCATCACAGACCCCATTCTATGATAATGATCCAGAAGGCCCAAACCTTCACATAGAGGAGGAAACGGAGCTAATCAATATCGACATGGCGGAAGAAATTAAAGAAACACGCATCAATGCCAATTTATCACTACAAACAAAGGCGGAGTTTATAGCTTTCCTAAAGGAATATGTAAATGTCTTTGCATGGTGTGACCGCGTGTCCGTATGACCGAGCCCGACCCGAAGGGAGGGGTGGAGAGGAGGAGACCATAGCCATGCCGATGACGACGAAGGTGCAAGGATAGAAGAAAAACAAAAGGGAGTTGCCACCTAGTCTTTTAAGGGAAAGACGAGGAAAACCACAAAAGGATGAATGCATGGGATGCAAATGGGAAGGCTGGATGTCTGCTAACCAGAGGATGGGTAAGGATTCCTATTACGCACGAGGAAGGTGTTAGG
>JAMKQA010034877.1:0-10210 GCA_024699735.1 Posidonia australis | reverse complement strand
ACGGCGGTATTTGATTGGATATACGTGGTTTCCAAAGGCAAAGTATCTACAGTCGGGCATTTCTCTTCCAGGAAGAGTTTTGATTCTCATTCTGGCAAAACCCCTGTGTTTCATGTGGACAATGGAGAAGTCCACCTCCAAAAGCTCTGCGAAGTCTGCTAACATATGTTGGAAGATGTCTATATCCCAGAGATGGTACGTGATGCCCTCAAGTCTAATCCAAAAACCTTCCTCTTTGTTAATAATAATTGCGTTTGAGTTTGGAGTCCAAGGGATAAAAGAAGCTGAGATGTTGTGAACCAAATGGCCATGCAGCTTAAGAGAGTTGGTTCTAGCTTTAACTGAAGAAAAGGTCAGTAAAAATTTACCTGGAGAGGAGTTCTTAACCTCGATGTTTGAGCCGTTAGTCGAGAAGGCTCGGACATGGCTCGATAAAGTTTCCGGAGTAAGGTTAGAGGTGTGCGCTGTAACAATGGCACTCCTAGACAGCATCATATATTGGTTACATACAGCATTAGTGAGAGGGAGAACCGAGGGGTTCTGAGGGGAGAGACCATGAAGGGTCATAGCTTCCGGGGAGGATATACGTCCCTGAAAAAATTTACACAAGGCTACGGAATGAGAACTGGAATTACAACGAAAGCAAAAGCCATTGTACTTACAGGTGGCCTTAATATGTCCTTTCAAACCACATTTGAAGCACCGATCGTGCTTAACACAGAATCTTACCAGTGGGGAGATGGTTTTTCTGCCGAGGCCACCTCCCAGCCAGCGGACGAGGAGACCGCCGACGGCCCAGAACTCTCCAAGAGACAGGAGTGGGATTCAGAGTCTTGCTTAGAAGAGACTCGCTTAGAGGGGGAGAGTTCCAAAGGGGAAGAAAGTGTTTCGAAGCGCGATCCAGAAGCTCACTTAGAAGAAGGGGTTATGACAGGAGAGGAAAGTATCTCAAAACGCGATCCGAAGGATCGCATGCCAGAGATTGCGGAGTGGGAAGATGGGATGGGAGAACGGCTGGAGTTAATGCCGCTGTCAGAAGAGAAACCGTCGATCGAAAGGTTGTCCGCGTGGGAAGAAAAAGTAACGTTTGAGTTGGTAGTGCAGCTACAGTGACAGCTGACAGAGGGATTCACTGCACAGGGAAAACCCCAATTCCCCGTAAGACCCGGCATGGGACCCGATAGAGTGGAGGAGAAGAAATTGGGGGGTTCTACGTAATTTTCCCGCACGATGGCAGAAAAAACAGGCGGACAGTAAGATGTGTAATCCAATGCTGTCGGTAGTGGGTATTTAATGCTAGGTGGCTTCGCTACACAGGGAAATCCCCAGTTCCCCATAAGATCCGGCAAGGGATCCGCCAACCCGCTCGCAGAAAGGGATTCCGAAAGAGTAAAGGGGAAATATGGGGGGGATTCAACACAATTTTCCCGCACGATAGCAGGAAAAGCAGGCGGACAGAAGGACGTGTAGTCCCATGCCGTCAGTAGTGGGTTTTTAATGCTAGACGACCGATTGTCAGAGTCTAGGGGAAATCACCCCCACCTTTTGTAGGGCAAAGAACGCAAGTCCGACTCCCACGATCTCGCCGGAGAAGAAAGAGATTCATCGGAATAATAAAAAAGTACAGGAGCAACTGGATCACCAAAGATGGGATTCAGTTGCTCAAACTCATCTGCTCCCTTAAAAGTAATCTTAGAAAACTTGTAAGCTAGGGCATCAAGATTCGCAAGAAAGCTCGTATCAAAATCACAAAGATGAATAAAACTCAGCCAACAATAAGCAGGCATCCAAGAAATAAACATAGAGCTTATGCAAATAATAGGATACCGACTGGAAGCAGAAATAGAAGAAGATCCACCAGAGGAAAGAAAGAAAAAACTTCCGCCTGGAGAGTTCCAGCCAAGAAAGCACCATAACGACAACACGTCGTAAGGAACGGGGGAAGAGGGGGCAGATTGGACCCCGGAGGGGGAATAGGGAACCTCTGGAACCCCCAAATCAGGAGAGGAAGAAACCCCCTTCCTCGCGCGTACCTGTCGCTTGGACCTGCAATGCTTCCGAGAGCGGTGGAAGCGGTGAGATCTGGGCTGCGAAGGGGGAGAAGAGGCATCGACTGGGGCATCAGCAAAGAGACTGACTTTAAACGCCTCCCAATCGAAGCGAGTAGCTTGATGGAGGAGGAAGGAGTCGGAGCGCCCGAAGCCTTTGCTAGGGTTTTGACCGCGCAGGGGGCAGTTTATGGGAGACATTTTTTCGCGAGAGATCTTTACTAGTACTAAGGAAAGTTTCATCAAGGCTAGTGAGACAAATGTTAACAAGCAAGGTTGTCATGTTTAGAATTTTAGTTAGAATCGAAGGGGCCCTGGCTAGGATCAGACCGTGGGATCGGATCAAGGATTATAATATTCTAACATTTAATAAATTACAATCATTTGAAATAAATTTTTAAAAAAAGATGCACATGGAAGATAGGTAAAGCATAGTATATTTGAAGATTGTATGTCTTTGTTTTTATTTTATCTAAAAATTGATATTTAATAGGATACATTGGTGCACACGAGGGCAAATTATGCAATGCCTAATTCAAGATACGGGGATCAATTAATAACAAGGAACATTGATTAGAAGCTTAAAAAGGTTATTTCCTTTCCTTAGATGCGGATTTATGATTCTCAATGTGGTTCTCTCTGCGTTACCCACGTATCACCTCTCTCTCCTACACATCCCAAAAAAAGTTAAATAATGCCGGTTGGACTCAGGTCAAGGCTGATTACCTAGGCCCAACCCATCGTATAGTGTACACGAGCCAAGCTGATCTAGCACACGACCTAAACAGTCCAGGTAGGCACATGATGGGCCAGCCCTTTTGATACCTCTACGTGTGGGTAGCCTGAGCAAATGACTAAAATTGCAGAAGTGATTAATAAATGAAACAATAAAAGAAGATTCTCTTGAACTGAATCGACATGTTAGGAACTGAAAAAGCAAAGATAAAGATCCAATTGGTTTTTTATTGAAGCAGCAAAATCAAAGTTTTGAGAGTAAACAAACATTTAACTCTAGCAAAGCTGTCTAGAATATCAGCTTAAGAAAACAAATGCATGTCGTTCCAATCTGAAATGCCTCCATTAGGGTACAATCTTTTAGCCTCTAGGACATGAAAGCTACAAAGTACTAGCATATATCAATGGACAAAGACGAATGGAGGGACACTTGTGGTGGAATGAATGGCTCCTCCATGTAGAATTGCATCGTTTGGCTCTCACCACCACAATTAGCCGATGTTTCGCATAATTGTTAGTTTTCAATCTTCTTTTTGGACCTTTTTAATCCTTCCAGAGTCAATTGTACTTCCTTCATTGTAGGCCTATCTGCTCCTCTCAGTCTTAAGCAAGCTCCAGCAAGCCTTGCAACAACCTCAAGATCCTCTCTTTCTGCTTCATTCACAATTTGAGCTTCTAAAACATGGAAAAAATTACTCTCCGTCAACAACCAAATGAAATGAGTGATTAGATTTCTGTCTTCTCCATATTGAGTTTGGGAAACTGGTTTCTCTCCTGTAAGAAGCTCCACGAGGATGACACCAAAGCTATACACATCACTCTTATCGGTTAGCCTTCCTGTATGAAAGTATTCTGGATCTAGGTATCCAAAAGTCCCTTGAACTGCTGTAGTGATATGAGTTTGATCTGACATAATAGATTTTGAAGCTCCAAAGTCTGATACTTTGGCAATAGATTTCTCATCGAGTAAAATGTTGGCTGACTTGAGATCTCTATGGAAAATCGCCTTTGAAGTGTCAAAATGGAGATAAGCAACTGCAGATGCTACTTCAGTTGCAATTCTGACACGATCACCCCATGACATATAGGAGTCACGGTTCCAAACATGAAGATGATCGGAGAGGGTTCCGTTGGAAACGAATTCATATACCAGCAACGGCACTTCACACTCCAAACAACACCCCAAAATCTGCACCACATTCTTGTGTTCGACGCGAGAGAGAATTGCAACCTCATTTATGAATTGTTCGATCTCAACCTGAACCTTTATTTTGGACTTCTTGATCGCAACTACACGCTGATCTGATAGTAGGCCTTTGTAAACCATTCCATGGCCACCATGACCGACAATTCTCGTGTGGTCAAAATTGTTAGTTGCCTTCTCTAGTTCCTTCAATGTAAAAATCTTCGTTCTCTCTGTCGCATCATCATGAGAAGCCATTAGTTGTTGCAACAACAAGCCATGATTTTGGTAGAAGTGCCTTTTTCTCAGATTCTTCTTCCGTCTCTTCCTCAATTTTTTACGAATAATAAAACTGCTTCCACCAACGAATAGCACGAAAAGGCCACCACCGAGACCAATAGTCAGAGCTGAAATAAATTGTTTGAATATATGAAATTAATTAAACAGGACTTGGCGAAATACATTAGTTGTAATGTTCTTTTATGTTATATACGATAAGCATGAGAAGCGTTGAAATACAACATGAAACTATATATATAAACATATTGATTGAGTATATTAACATGTAAATTACAGCCATACCATACAATTCAGGAAATATCATGAACAAACAATGCATGACATAAAAACAAAATATAGAGATAAAGATTAGAAATTATCCGATCGAGTCGTCTCGAAGGACTTACCTTAGAATAAACAATGACCTTTATATCGGTACGCATGATTCCATGCTATACCTCTTAAAATAAAATAATGTAGTAGATGAAGAATGTACCGTTTTCTCATCTATACTACGACTACACCTCAGTCACCTTTGAATGAAATAGCACACTAGTCATAAAGAGTCATCGTTTCTAGAACATAGAGTCATCAAAGGAGAAGAAACAGAAGGGAAAGGTGTGAGAGAAGAGAAAGGAAAATCCTTCTCAAAATCGTCGTTCCTTTGTCTCATATACCCATTTGACCCTTTCGACACACCTATTGGAGGATCATTTTTGACTAAGTAAGGTCTGATTGTAATTAATTAAGTAAGACTTTAATTAAACTTAATTAACTAATGTAATTTTGTGCAAAAAGTACCCGAAGACCATTCCATAAAGCCCAAGCCCAACTCGTTGCACACGCGCGTGTATGATCATCCATTCTTAGTCCAAGTTTTTGTGAACACTTGTTCTGGAACTCCTTGGAATTTAAGTGAGCCATCCAAGTTTTTATACTCCAGCAATGTGGGACTAAAGTCCTACATACATGCATAAGATTACCTTCCAAAACATTTCCTCTAAAATTTTCCCACTCTTTGACTTACCACTAGACATTTAATCCTTATTAATAAAGACAATATAATAGATTTAACATGAGCATTCTTTAATCAAGTGCCGTAGGCTCAACTTAAGCTTGATTAATTAAATGTTCAATAAGAAGTTTACATGTGGTCAACCTTGACTTGGAATTTGATCTTTTAAGATTAATACAACCATAAGTTATATTTGGATCACATAGGATCCTTCATACATACTTATTTAATTACACTACATTATGTACTCTTTTTGATAAGCATGAGAATGTTACAATTTACATTTTGGAGTGTAAGTGTATAAATTATTAGTGTCATGTAATTCTTTATATTATCAATGGTATTACGTTTCTATATATCGATACTCTACATTACATATATACATACATGTTGATTATGCCTTGAACTTAAGTAACTCGTTTAACTGATTACATCATCTGACCCATGTATTATGTGGATCCAAGGCAATCCAAGGTAGTATGGGATCCAATTAAAGATTAGTTTATATCATATATATATATATCTCTCTCTATATATATATAGAGATACACACACACACACACACGCGTGTGTGTGTTACAATTAGAACGTAATATCTTATCTTCTTAATTCTTCAATCCTTAATATCTTTGTTAGAGAGAACGGTGTTGGCAGTTATCTTACAATGGAGTTTTTACGATTTTGTGTTTTTGCATCCTTTATGATTGCTCTTATCATATAGTCGAATCTTTCTCTTTGTCCTGAGGATGTAGACAACTCTGATTGAACCTCGTACATCCTTATGTTTATGCATGTACTTTTATTATTGTGTTCTTCCTTTCTTGTTTTATTGTTTGATTGAGGTTCACACATATAAACTTGTTTTCACATCAATACATGCATACATACATACATACATACATACATACATACATATCTCAAGTAGAGTTTCATATGTAAAATCAATAGTTTATAAAGATATGTATGAAATTTTAACGATTATAGGAGTACATGTGCAAACACCTATAGTTTAGGCCCATGTTTGGAAGTTGGATAAAGCCAAGAATAAACGTAGAATTGGAATTATAATTTCATTTAGCAAGTTAAAAAGTGAAATAAAAATTGAACAGTAATTCTTATTCAGATTTACTTATTCAAGAATAGCTATTCCGTAGAAAGAGTAGAATAAAGTTATTTATCTAAGTTATTCTGATACATGTATGTATACACTGTGTTTATTTTTTGTTTAAAAATTATACATATATATAATATAATGTATACATATTTTAAACTAGATAGATATTTTAATAATTATGTTGGTTATTATTAATCTACATATTTTTCACTTATTCTGATATCTATTCCATTTTTTATCCAAATCAAAATATCTTCCTATACACATTTATTCATCTTTAAAATAAAATCACTTCTAAACTTAATAGCAATATTATGAGAATACTAATATCAATTTCCATTTATTCCTACTTTTCTTATTCTTTATCAAAAAAGGGACTAAGAGTATGGATTTAAATTTTATTAGAAGAATGTACTAGACTTGGATCTCTAAATTCTAATGCCAAATTCAGAGCTCTTTCATGTTGATGACTAAGCAATTGAACTTGTGTCAACTGGCTACCAAGGGTTGACAAGAAACAATATGTAAGGTCGCATGAATTCAGATGAGGGATCTTGCACGAGGTGTATTATAGTGTAAGTGCAAATCGGCCAACCCATTATTCACAAAATCAAATTGCATAATGGTTGGGATTAAAATGTTCATCGTTAATGAATGTCTTCGTCACTATGTTCCTACTTTGAAGGTCACTAAAGTAGCCATATACAAATGTAAGTTCCCATATTAGCAACGAAAGAGATAGTATGATGACATGGACACTTTTTAACACCAACACCATCCTTGGGAACAATTAATTCCAAACTGTATTCTTTTGCTTCCATAATCATTTTGGATTCTAATATTTTTTTTCTCCATTTGTAGTTGTTTTATTTTAAAACTTTCCTTAATTTCATATTATTTAGTTTTGTATGAACTTCTACCGTGAAGAGGTTTCATATCCGATCTTTTTAATTCAAAGTGGTACTTATTTTCGGAAAAGAAAATTTATTGGTTCCCAAATCAAAGAAGTTGAAAATTGTGGTCAAGTTATCATAAATGATAAATTTGGACAGGCCACTACTCTTTAAGCCCAAACAATTAGGTGAGAAATAGTGGAACAGAAATATATTAAAATGTAGAATAATTTCTGGTTAGTTTTAAGACAAATATATATTCTCAAAATGCATGCATGAAAAATTCATCGTAAATGTACTGATATGCAAAATCGTAATATGTGATGACTATCTAGATTTGCTAGAATATATTACCAAGCCCTAGCTTTGAAGATGAAGGTTCACGCACGTCTTCTATGCACTCGTTCATTTTGGCATCGTCGGAATGGTACCCTCGTTTGCAGGCGCAGTTGTAGCCTCCATTTGTGTTTGTGCAAACTCCGTGACAGGGATAGCGTTCCGCACATTCGTCCACGTCTGTTGTCAGCCCGGAACAAATTAAACACAGTAGTTGTTTTTTAATCACACACACACACACCGAAAATATTCTACTTATACATATATTCAACTTCAAGAGATGCTTGTGACCCATTTCAACCCCAAACATGTATCGGTGTGTCCACAAAGGTACTTAAAGGATAGTAGGTTTTTTCAATGTTAAGTTTGAAAACAAGGACTCACAAGAGTTAAATTGTGAGAGAGTCGGGAACATATATATTACGACATATATAAGTGCTTGGATAATTATCTATGCCTATTGTCTTTAATTTGACTTCTACATGTATTCAACTTCAAGATATGTATGTGATCCAAGTTGTGTCTTTTAACTTTCTATGCCGATTATAAGCTGTGTTTATTTAACCGTGAGATGCTGAACGACAAGATATCTATGCCGATTGCTTTGTTTGGCATTATTCGTAATCTTAGCAATCAAAGAAACAACTATTTTATTGTCGTTCTCCTCAACAACAATATTTTTGTATTCTTTTTACACATCTAAGTCCATGATTACCCTATTTCATTTTCCGAGATCTTGTAAGTAGAAATAGAAGTCAGTAAGACACCAAGCAATGGTCTATGATACGTACCTTGGCATCCATTCTCGAGATAGGGGTTGCCCGTGTAGCCCTCAGAGCACTTGCAGAGATATCCCAGGCCGTTGTTGGAATGGACACACTCGCTGTTCTGACTTCGGCATGCATAGGATGTTGTGTTTTTCTTTGCTGCCTCACAATCGGTCTCTCCTTCGATAGACCAATCAAGAACAACTGGAAAGTCAATCGTCTCGTTGGTGTAATCGGCCGCAAGGAACTCCGTCGTGAAGTTGAAACGGTTCTCTTCCACCAACGAGGCGTAGCTGCAGGGATTGAA
Source organism: Posidonia australis (assembly GCA_024699735.1). Lineage (NCBI taxonomy): Eukaryota > Viridiplantae > Streptophyta > Magnoliopsida > Alismatales > Posidoniaceae > Posidonia > Posidonia australis. The sequence goes on along the minus strand of JAMKQA010034877.1, from coordinate 1,533 downwards.
GCTCCAGACACGAGTGTGGTTGTTGAAACTTTCGAAGCTGACCTCGAAGTACTTGAGGCCCACGGGTATCTCGGTCTGGCAGCACCCCAAGCCACGGGTATCTCGGTCTGAACTCCGTCGTTGCATGTAAAGTTGTAGCCTCCAAGAACGTTGCATCCATCGCCGATGCCGAAGGGGTAGGGGACGTCAATCTCGCCACATTTATGTTTGCAGCCGGACGACTGCTGAGAGGAGACAGGTGCTGCTGCTGCTGCTGACAACACATACAACACCAAAGCGTGCAACATCACTTCCGACATCTGTGTCACCACTTTCTCACTTCGCCAAATGGAATAATTTTTAATATTGATTCCGTATGCTTTTGCTACACGATGTAGCTTCATTTATTTATAGAACAACGTGTATACCCGAGTATTTGGAGGGAAGACTTGGTGCGAGTCATGGCACAGGTCAATGCTGGCATAATCCATGACTTTGAATTTTATTTTTCTTTTTTTTTTAAGCATACGTGATTATCCCTTTCAAAAAATGAAAAGAAAAAAAAACCATGCTATGATTACGAATTTGTCAACTCCAATCCGTATCTATCAAAGAAATAAATATAAGAAAGCTACAATTGTACTATGACAAGTAATTTGTCACTGCATGATTAGGCATTTGTCACTGTCGTTGGAGTTTTAGGATTATCTAACTTGCATAAATTGCGACGGTTGGGACTCGAGAGGCCATAGGTAATGTACTTCTGTTAGCGAGACTAGAAAATAATTTTTCTGTTATTATTCATAGAAGATAAATTTAATGCATAGATCCTAGTTTGTTGGTATCAAACACAATGAACATACTTTTGTTATGCTTTCCTTTTTCCTTTTATTTGAAGGGAGATCTTTATTCTAATTTCAACTAGTTCACGAAAATATCCGAACTTAATGTAGGAACACTTTTTTTTATCTTAAGATTACAATTTATCAATATTAAATTAAAATTTTTAATATTTTTGTAATAACTAACATAATAAAAGTTCTAGAAATACAACACATTCTTCTAGAAAAGTTGAATTTGACGAATTTATTTGCATTTAGCAATCAACTTAGTTTTCTTCTATTTTATTTAATATATAGAGACTATTTGGTTTAAAGGAATTGAGAGGAATCCAATGAAGTTGCGACGAATTTCTCCTAAATCAAACGTGTGGTTCTTATTTAGTGGTCAAATTTGAACTATTCAAGTTGCATTCAACTTCTTTGCTCAACTTGGTTGCATCAAAATAGAAGAAAACTTGGTTAATTGCCCACCTCCAAGTTGAACTATTCAATTTGCATTCAAAAAAGAAGTTGAACTCTTCCTTTTGCATAATAATCCACCAATAACTCGAATGCAACATTTCTATTTTGTGGTTCTTATTTAATTGATTGGAGAAAGTCATTAATATATATTATTCAATAGCTCAAATGCAACATTTCTATTTTGTGAACTATTCAAGTTGAACAAATGACTTTCTCCAATCAATTGGCTGCAGTTGGTTCTAAGTTCGAT
>JAMKQA010034875.1:0-10767 GCA_024699735.1 Posidonia australis | reverse complement strand
TCTTTCTTGACAGCCATCTCTGTCCAACAGGACGCTCCCTGCCTCTCCCTTCCTTCTTCCTCTAGGCTGCCTCTAGGTGTTGCTTCTTTGTCCCCTGTCGACCTTGGAAGAGGCAGTGTGCCACCTGAGGGCCTCTGAGCCTCCTTTTCTTCAGTGCAGTTCCCTGCTGGTGGTGTAACTTTGGAACTTATATTTTCTTTGGGCAGATGCCTTCATTTTTGTAATATTGCATACATTGCTATGTTTTTCTTGCCGGGCTTTAAGCCGATGAAATACATATTAAATTTTTAACAAAAAAAAAAAAAATTTTGTAGAAAAGCCCCCATAATTTTCTAAAGTACAGAAAGGTCCTTAGTCACTGTCAAAATAGATTGTTTGCTAGACCTATCCTCTCTGTGAAGGATCAAGAATGCCCCTTATACCAGAGTTGAGTTTACACTCAAGGACATTTGGAACTCAACAGTTCGGGGCAAAATTACCATAATGCCTCTATTATCTTGCTAGGGGTAGTAGCACTTGGACTGCTAATCGAGACCCGCCAAGCACTCCTCCACCCTCAGCAAAGCTTGGAATCACCATAGATCCATATGGCTATCTTGTAGTAGATTCTGCCTTGATTGGAAAAATTACAATTACATTCTTATCATTGTGTACAAAGCATCATGGGCCCCACCTGCCTGTCAAAGGCTCTCGAACACCTTGTGACAGTCTTGGAGATCACCCATTGCAGCAGGATCCGCCACAAATAGAATTCAGTGAGAATTCAGTGTGCTTAGCCAGAAAATTACGAATTTGCCCCTGTCATGCCGAAGACGCTTTGATTTTCCAGAAGAAGTCGACACCGGATCAACAGCAATAGTTGCTCTCATCAGGTTTCCTTGTTTCTCCAGCCATGTAGGTCCAATATCTTGTTATCTCTAGTTGAAGAGCTTGGAACTTACCATATTACCTTTTCCTATTTTTGGACCCGAGAAGTCCGATAACTTCTCAGCTCTTCCATTTCTTTGTCGACCTGATAAACCCGATATCTTGTCAGAACCCTTTTCCTGTTTCCACCCAATAAATTTGATAACTTTTCAACTCTCCCTTTTCTTTGTTGAGTTGACAAGTCCGATATTTTGTCAGAACCCTTTCCTTGTTTTTCGGCCCGACAAATCCAATATCTTCTTAGAACCCCTTTTCTTGTTTTTTTGGCCTGACAAGTCTGATATCTTGTCAGAACCTTTTCTTGTTTTTTTCGACAAATTAGACTTTAGAATATTAAAATCTAAATTTATAGGATATTATGATAAATCATCATGATATAGATTTTTCCATAAGAAAAAAAATTATTGAGTATAGAGATGCTACATTTCTAGAAAATCTAGAAGAAGAATATATTCAAAATAAAAATGAACAATTATTTGTAATAAGAGATGATTACTTTAATGGTATTAAAGAAAATGATCCAGAAAATAAGGATCAATCAAGCATAAAAAATGCAAATGAACCCATGGAAATAGTTGGAAATGACCAGTATGACCAACCAAATATAAAAAATATTGATGAACTTGTAAATGACCTCCCAAATATTCCTAGCAATAAGAAAATGAGAATTTAACTTTCATGAATGAATGATTACCCTTTATTTTCCTATGAGCTATTATGTTTCTTAACAGATATAAATCAAGAAAATCACATGAAACTCATTACATATAGTGATGTGATTAAATCACATGAGAAAGATATGTAGCTTGAAGCTATGAATGATGATATTGATTCCATAAAAGGGAATAATGTTTAGTAATTGTGTGATTTATTTGAGGAAAGTAAGGGTATAGGATGTAATTGGGTATTTAAGAAGAAACTGAGGGTAGATAGATCAATTGACAAATTCAAGACTCGATTGATAGCTAAATATTATACATAGAAGAAAAGAATTGACTTCTAGAAAATATATTCTTCAATAGCAAAGTTTACATTTATTAGAATTATATTAACAAGTGTAGCACATTTAGATTTGGAATTACATCAAATGGATATTAAAACTGCAATTTTTAATGAAGAATTGCAGGAAGATATATACATGTACCAACTTAATGGTTTTCAAGTGAAAGAACATGTAGGAAAAGTGTACAAATTAAACAAATCAATATATAGATTAAAACAATCTTCTAGACAATGGTATCTTAAATTTTTTTTGTTAACGGTTGAGATAGATAGTATTTCATCGGCTTAAATGCCAGGTAAGAAACATTGTCAAAGTATAAATATTACAAAACCTCAGGCATGGCTGCCATAATAAAGTCTCAAAATTTTTTCCCAAAGATGGAGCAATTGAAATGTAACACAAAAATTGTTTTTTTCTCCTTCACTCAACAGGCCATCATCACTCTTGCCTATAGTCCATGGCATTCTGAGATTCATCTCCAGATGGGTCAATTAATGAGGAAGGTCTTGATGAGGAAGGAATAGAAGGGGGAATGGAAGACTCCACAGGCTGTGAAGCCATCGCAGAGACGAATTGCACCATTTCTTCCTTCTCAAAACCTGAAACAAGATTTTCTACCTAGAATTTCATTAGGGAAATAATATCGTTAATGATCAAAGAAACTGATCTAAATGCATTGCGAAAAATCCTACTATTTCTTTCTTTCCAAATCAACGAGAGGATGATTTGAAGTAACAAAGTTCACCCAGAAAAAGATAAATCAAACTTGAGATGAGGGGCAGACAGAAATAAATCAGCTACACAGAAATATCCAGGATAAAGATCTGAGACCAGAAAGAAACCCCAAATCTTCCTTGCAAATGAGCAATTTAGAAACAGATGATTATTGTTTTCAATATATACAAAACAAAATGTGCATAGTGGAGTACCAGCCCAAGCTCTTTTTAACAAGTTTTCTTTTGTTAAATTCTTATTTTTAATAACTAACCATGAGAAAAGCTTGACCTTTAAGGGAGTGTAACTCTCCCAGATGCTTTTGTAAAAAACATTACGTAGACCCCCATCATTAAAAATACTGTAGGCTGCCTTGACAATGAAGGTACTATTGTTTGGAGGTAGCCAATTAAAATTGTCATCTCTTGTTTCCAGATTTAAGGATTGCAAAATATAAACAAAACATTCCAGTTGAGATTGAAGCACAGTGGGATTAATTGAATAACAGTGAGCTAAATTGAACAATCGATTGAAATCTATATGAAACAAATCCAAAGTTGCTCTAACTGAAGCCTTTTTAAATCTAGCAGCACTATATAATTCAGATAAAAAGGAATTAAGAGGAGTATCATTATACCATTTTTGGTTCCAGAATAAAGTATTCAAACCATTGCCAACATTAACAGTAGAAAAGCAGTTGAAAAAATTAAACCCTTGTTTAATATGGCTCCACAGGGGGGAGCAATTAGAAGTAGAAGAATTCAGTATTGCACCAAGACTCCTGTGCAAGTATCTAGCCCTGAGGATAAGTTTCCAAATAGGGCTGAATTGATTAGAGAAGAATTGCCAAATTAACTTGATTTTTAGAGCTACAATGAAATTTCTCAGATTAATTATTCCCCAACCATTTTGATTTTTAGCTCTACAGATATTAGACCATTTAAATAAGTGCATCCCTTTATGATTAGGGGATAAAGAATTCCATAAAAATTTACTCCTTAGAGTGTCTATTTTTTTCTCTATCTTCAAGGGCATATGCAGGACAGACATGTAGTATGTAGGGATTGCTGTTAATACAGCATTAACCAAGACTAATCTGCCCCCTAGAGACAGATGTCTGGCCTTCCAAGAGGAAAGTTTATTAGTAACTTTCTCTATCATAGGAGCCCAATTGTTAACATTGGCTTTTTTAAAATGTAAAGGCAATCCTAGATAGGTGATAGGGAGATCAACCTTCTCACACCCCATGATATCACAAGAAAATACCAAATCTTCCTGGGAAACCCCCACTCCAGTGAGTGATGTTTTTTGGAAATTAATTTTTAAACCAGAACATGACTGAAAACAGCATAAAATTCTTTTGATGTTAATCATATTCTCAATGCTATCAGGCAGGAAAAGTAGGGTGTCATCTGCATATTGTAGATTGACCATTGAGGGACCTTCATTAGGGAAACTAATCCCAGAAATTAAGTTATTCCTCTTAGCTGCCTGCAACATGGCATTTAGGACATTTGAAGCAACAATAAACAGTAAGGGGGACAGTGGATCACCCTGTCTTAACCCATTAGCTGCCCCAAAAAAACCTTTAGGGGATCCATTGATCAGGACAGAGAACTTTGCAGAAGTTATACACATACGGATCCAAGAGATCCATTTGTCCCCAAAACCCATACCAGCTAGTGAGTCTTACAGAAAATTCCATTTAATGTTGTCAAATGCTTTCTCAAAATCTATTTTCAATATATAACCCTTGGTGTTGGAGGTACTCATATAATGTAGGGTTTCCTGCGCAACCAGGAAGCAATCTCCAATGGATCTCCCTGGCAGAAAAGCACACTGAGATGCATCAATGACAGTATTCAACACAGGAGCCAACCTAGAAGCCAGTGTTTTTGTAATGATTTTGTATAGACTATTCACTAGACTAATGGGTCTAAAATCTTGGATTCTAATGGCACCCATTTTTTTGGGATAAGTGCTATAAAGGTCTGATTTATAGAAGAAAGAAAATCAGGATCAATAGCAGAATGAAAGGATTGGAATATATTTTTTATATCTGATTTCAATAAATCCCAGAAATGCTGAAAGAAAAATAAAGGGAATCCATCAGGACCTGGAGATTTATCCCCAGCTAAATGGAACACACTTGCTCTGATTTCTTCTTTCTCAAAGGATAACTCTAACAGTTCAGGAGAGGGGATTTTAACTGGGATTAGGGTATCCCAGCTGAGATATGTATGAGGATTGAAGCCCTTATTGAAAAGCTTTGTAAAGTGATTCTCTATTTCTCTACAGATCTCCAAATGGGATATGCTTACATAGTTATTAATCAGTAGAGAGGAGATGTTATTAGTCCTCCTGTGACATTTGACCATGTTGTGAAAGAAGGAGGTGTTCAAATCACCTTCCTTCAACCATCGAATTTTGGATTTTTGCCTCCAGTACACCTCTTGTTCTTAAAGAAGATCAAGTTGTTCTAACCTCAGCATCTTTTTTTGAGCCCAATTAATATTAACAGAATGTTCAGCTTGACTATCCATATCCTGAATTTGAGCTTCTATAGTTCTAAGTCTTCTAGCTCTAACAGCCTTAATAGGGGCAATCCATTGCTTAATAAATGCTTTGAAATTCTTTAGTTTAGAGCTAAACTCAGTAACAGGAGAGGACATAAAAAGATGATAACCATTCTGCCACCAGAACTCCTTGATAACTTGTTCAAATCCTTCATATGAGAACCAGGATTTATAGAATCTGAAGGGGGGCCCCCAATTGGGGGCCAAGATATCAACCAGGATTGGAATGTGGTCCGAAATAATCCTGACTTTGCCAGAGCACATTGCATCAGGGAATTTCCCTGACCAACCTGGTGAAACTAAAAAACGATCAAGCTTAACTAAAGTTGGGTTATCCTGAAAGTTTGACCAGGTGTAGGAAAAATTGTTTGGGGAAAGATCAATCAGAGCATTTTGATCAATGAATCCATTGAATCTATCCATATGAGTAGTGCTATTAATGTGGAGGGAATGCTCATTAGGAAACCTAATTACATTAAAATCACCCCCCAAAAGCCATGTGTCATTAACAAGTGTGCTGATATGGTGTAATTCTTCAATAAATATTGGTTTCAGGCTATGGTCACAAGGGCCATAGACTCCAGTGAGCCACCATATCAGATTGGAATCTAAACTTTCAAAGTTAATAGAAAGGCTGAAAAAGGAAGGAATGCATTTGATAGCATTGAAAAGCCTTCTATCCCATCCAATAAGTATACCCCCAGAGGCACCTATAGATGGGACCGAAGACCAAGCATTTATTTTTTTTCAACTTAGAAGTCTTAAAAACCCTTCAGAGTACTCTTCCTTCTTAGTTTCACTAACAATAATAATATCACATTTATTAAAGATAATAAATTCTTTTAATTCTCTCCTCTTATGCCTAGGCCCCAAACCTCTAATATTCCATGCTGCTATAATCATAAAAAAATTTATGAATTAAACAGAAGGTCCCATCCAGTCATAGGATGCAGTAGGATCTTCTAAATTTACAAACTCCTTACCCTGATCCAATCTGACTTGATTGAAGAAGGCAATAGAATCTTCTTTTGAGGACAATGAAATATCAATGTACTTACAAAATAATTGAAAATGGTCATAAGATTCCCATCTCAAAGGATCCACTTGGTTAATCTCAGAGTCTCCAGGAAAAATCATATTGCAAGCATTTAAATCAAGTGAACTATTAGAGGCAGAGCTATGACTGTAATCATTATCACATTCAACAAATGTATGAAGGGCATTACCTGGAGCATGCACAGGAGTATGAGGCCTTGAGGAAGGCTTTTTTGAGGTGGTAGCACCCAAGTCCTCATGGTCTAGATAATCATAGATTGCCATAATTTTTTTGAATTTAGCTAGGGAAAGATTTCTGGCCTTAATCTCTGTCTCCACCCAGGTGGAAGCAGCATTGGGGTTGTTAGCAGTTATACTCTGACGGGGAGGGATAGGGGTACTAACCAGGGAAGTGGAAGTTGGTGGTGTAGTTCCAGGAGTAGAAGGGGTGGGTAAGATCCCTGCAGAGAAATAAGTAGAAGGCTGAGGGGGAGGGGGGTGTGAAAGCAGATCTCATCCATACATTTTTACCTGATTTGTGTTGAGTTTTGGGTGCGGAGGGGTTTTTTTCCACTGTTTGAACCTCGCCAACCTTTGTTGCTTTTGAAGGGTTTCCTAACAGGTTGCAGGTTCCTGGAAGAAGAGGGCTGAGATGATTGCTTGGGCCATGCCGGGAAGGACTTTTGTGAGGGGGGGAAGAAGGGCATAGATTCCAACTAAGCTTGTATTTAATCAGGTAAACAGTTTTCCCATATGCAACAAATCTGACATCTGGGATTTCCTTTCCAGGGAATAACTTGATCCTTACCTTGGAAAAACTCAGAAATTTGACTTTGTCTAGGGATAGATCTACTTCCAGCAAGTCTGAGAAATCAGAAACCAGTCTGTGAAATACTTCTGTGCACCATAGGTGATGGGGGATTCCTTCCAACCGAATCCAAGTCCCCTCCTCCTTCAAGGAGAGGACATCATTGGAACTAGGCGTCCAATGAACAAACGAGGCTGAGAGAGATTGGAGGGAGGAACCAAAGCAGCTTAATATGTCATTTTTGATCTTAGTAGATGGAAATTTTAATAAGAATTTCGCAGGAGAGATGTCTGAAACCTCTACTTTGATGTGTAAATGCCAGTTATTAAGGATATGCTGTGAAAGGACATCAGAAGAGAGGTGAGAGGAGTGGTCAGTGACAATAACACAGTGAGAGTAATGTATCGTGAGGTCACTGGAGGCATCAGAGGGGTATATAGTAATGGGGTTTTGAGGTGAGAATCCAACCATGATAGAGTGAGATCTAGGCTCCTGAAAGAAATTACAATAGCTATAGAATGAGTAGATGCTTTGCATCTATAACAATGACCCATAAATCTATAGGTGCTCTTAACATGACCACGCAAACTACACTTAAAACATCGACCATTATCACGACAAAAGCGTACCAGAGAGGAAGGCTCTTTTTTCTTCTTCTCCACCAGCGTCTAGTTGGGAGAACCAGCCTCAAAGACTGAATCAAATGAGTTCTCAAAAGGGGAGGAGGAGAGAAGAGCGGCAAAACGTGAGCCACTACAGAGGTTCTCAGTCTCACCAGAAAAGTGGTCAGAAGAAATCTCTGTCGCAGAGATTTCTGATGAAAAAAACGGCGAAATAATAATATTATTTGGGGAAGAGGAGAAGTTTCCATTCCCGGGCAGAAAAGCCACCTCAGCATTAATGCCAGATAAGACAGGAGAAGAGAAGGGGGCAAAGATATTAAGCACGTCGTCTGACGCGCGAATAATCGGGGGTCCCACCGAATCAACAGGCGGAGAAATAACATACGAATTATCGTAATAAGTTACCATATAAACCCCCAACATTACATTTATTTGAATTAATCACCTCATTAAAAATAGGGGGAGAATACCGAGAATACCCCCACATAGAGCCCAAGGCGTCAAAGAAACCTAGCTTCTCCATCACGCAGCTCCTAGAGCCCGGAGCCCCGCTCCGACGACCCACCGGCAGGAAAGAGATCGCCGGCGCTGAGGGGGAAAAAACAGGATCTAAACTAACAGTTGATAGAAAATCTGAGCGGATTGCTCCAAGGGGTCGAGAAAAAAAAAATCCTCAAATCAGATCTGGAAACTAAAATCAAACCATCCACAACAATAGTAGCAGAAAATCCATAAGCAGAAGAAGAAAAATACTCGAATATCACCGAACCATAAGAAGCAAAAATACCCGATCCCAACGAGCAATATGCCACCAAGTACAGCCAGATCGGCGACAAATACTTGCTAAAATACAAACAATCCACAGTAATATCCATTGCAACCTTGGAATCAAGTCTAAAACATGAAATAGAGCCGTATTTAACCAACAAAACACCAGATCCAGACGATCGAGGATCATCCAAGGAGGATGTACCTCGCCGGGGCCCAGGAGGAGAAGGGGGAGCTTTCCTCCGACCACAGAAGTCAGATCGGAGATCTGGAAAAGAAGAAGAAGAAGAAGCTTTCCTCTTCCGACTTCCCTGAACAGGGACTGTCGGAGAAGAAGGGGAGAAAGATATTACCGACCAACGACGCGCTTTAACGGGCGAGGGGCTCCTAGAGAGAACCTCGACAACCAGATCAGCCTTGCGCGAGCGGAGGTTATAAAGGGGAGGGATAGCATCGCGGCGACCGGAAGGTTTGCGGCGACCAGTCGCCATAGCGTTAGGGTTTCACAGGGGTAATACGCGAAGAGATAGGGCACAGAGCAAGATCGCACTTTTTCGCGAGAGCGGATTTTTTGTGACTTGGAGGTTGCTTCTCTTAATATATGGTATCTTAAATTTCATAATGTGATTGTTTTAATGGTTTTCAAGTGAAAGAACATGTAGGAAAAATGTACAAATTAAATAAATCAATATATAGATTAAAACAGTCTTCTAGACAATGATATCTTAAATTTCATAATGTGATTGTCTAAATGGAACTTATCTTAAACAGATTGGACAATTATGTGTGTGTTATGAAAAGTGAAAGAAGTTTTATAATATTGTCTTTATATGTATATAATATTTTGCTTGCAATAAATGGCATAGAATTATTGAACAAAATGAAAACTGAACTTAGTGAGAAATTGGAGACGAAGGATATGGACAAAGCATATTATGTCCTTGGAATATAAATCCTTAGAGATCGAAAGTCTAGAATATAGAGTACAAATAAGAAAAAGTATTTATACGTAGTACTTAAAAGGCTTAGAATGCAAAATTGTACCCTTACACCTACATCATATGTGTATAGAAAAAGATTGAATAAAAGTCAATATTTTAGAAAGGAATAGAAACCTTTGAAAATATCATACGCACAAGTAATTGGAAGTTTAATGTATGCAATGTTGTGCACCAGACCGGACTTGGCATATTTAATGGGTTTAGTTAGTAGATGTTAAAATAATCATGGATCAGTACATTGGAAAGTTATTAAGAGAATCATAAAGTATATCAAGGACACATTGCAACACAAACTAATATACCAAGTAGAAATTCTGGAAGTATTAAATTATTCAGATGTAGACTTTGAAAGTAATAAAGATGATGGAAAGTCTACATCCAAACACTTATTTATTTTTAGTAGTGATGTTGTCTTATTGGGAAATAAGAAGCAATGCTGCATTGCTAGATATACAAAGGAAGCAAAATACATTGTATGGTTGTGATAAAGATGATAGAAAGTCCACATCCAAATACTTATTCATCTTTAGTAGTAGTGTTGTCTCATGGGAAAGTAAAAAGTAAGACTGTGTTGTTAGATATACACATAAAGTAGAATACATTGCATGTAGTACAATCAGCACACTTATTATTTGGTTTAAAAGATTTGTAAACAACTTAGATCTTAATTTGATAGATGGACCAGTCGGAATGTATTGTGATAATCAAGCAACAATTAATCTCATAAATAATAGTATTAATAGTTCAAAAGGAAAGTACATTGAGATACAATATCATTACATTCGTGATATTATACACAAAGAGGAAATAGAGGTGAGTTATATTCCCACCTCGGATATGATTGCAGATCCAATAACAAAAGAGATTCCAGCAGATAAATTTGTCTAGTATATAGATTTGATGGGACTAAGGAACATTTCCATGGAAAATAAAGAAAAAACACATTCTCATGAATATTGGGAGTAAAAATTGAGAAAAACTCATACATTTCATGAATAGTAGGAGTATATAAAAATTTATTGCTTGATTTTCATGACCAAGTAAGAGATATTAGAATGTGATCAATGAAGACTATGTACATAACAAGAGAAGGAGGATATTTTCTCTCAAAAATCTCAAAGGCGTTCATAGACGGAGGGTGTAACCATGCCGGCGAGGAGGATCGCAAAAAAAGATGCGAAACGGTCGACAAAATCACGTCGAAAATGCAGGAGTCACCACCTAGTCTATTATGGAAGACAAGGAAAACCATATACATGAAAAGCATGCAAAACAATAAGGACAGGTCTACGAAAAACAGAAAGATGTGGGT
>JAMKQA010034874.1:0-14142 GCA_024699735.1 Posidonia australis | reverse complement strand
AAGACCCATCCAATTGACAACTAACCTTCAGTTGCAGAAGAAAATCAGGCTAAAACATGAAAAAGGTAAACGATTTCCATTCTGAAATTACAAAGGTCGTCAACAAAATCATATAGTTTGCTACTGACAGGATGTAATTATCTAAAAAAAAAAAAACTAAACGACTACCACTCTGAAATGACAGAGAGCAACAACAAAATCATACTATCTCTAGTTTACTACTGAAACAATGTATTTATCAAACAAAAAGTACTGATAGAATGTTACCTATTTCAACCAGTGAATTGAATAAAATTTAGCATGACCTCCTTGCAGTTTTATGACTTCTATCATAACCATGCTCTTTGTTACAGTTAACTGTTTTATTAGATTATATTTCTCAACATATAAATGGAAAGAACCATAGAAGTAAAGATCAAACTGTAGATATTTTCACGCTATTGATGTGGAGGAGAAGGCTGCTGGGTTGTGTGGCCAAGGAAAGAGGAGGTCTTGGTGGCTGTGGAGGTGGAAAATGTGCTTGAGGAGGACGGGGTTGTGGTTGCTATTTGTAGTGGAGGTGGAGGCTGTTGGTTGGTGGTTTTCTTGTTGGCTGAAAGGAGGTGGTCCGAACGTGAAGGTTGTAAGGGTGGTTCAAGAGGAAGGAGGAAATTGGAGGGCTGGCCGTGTAGGTGGGTCTGTGTTGGGTTCTCCTCCTTGCCCTCCCCTCTCTTGCTGCCAGGGTTGATGACAGAGGAGGAAGAGGCTAGCTCGAGGTCTGGCTTGTGGCTGTTACAGAGTGGGACAGCAGAAACTTACGGGCGGGAGGAGGACGCAGCGTAGGAGGAGGCGGCGGGAGGAGGACGCGGCACAGGAGGAGCACCGTCGACGGAGGAGGACGCAGCGCAGGAGGAGGCGGCGGGAGGAGGATGCGGCGGGAGGAGGACGCGGTGTAGGAGGAGCACCGTCGACGGAGGAGGACGCAGCGCAGGAGGAGGCGAAAATATCGCGACTTTAGGTTAAGAAACAAAGGGGCAGAACCAGTGTCGAGGTATTTTATATCGGAATTAGCGAGGACACTAACGAGGAATGTCCTCGCTACCTACTCGCTAACTTTAAGTGAGGACATTTCCTCGCAAGATCCCCGCTATATCTCCTCATTATATTTTTACGAGGACATGTCCTTGCGAAGTCCTCACTGCTTGTCCTCGCAAAATCTAATTTTTCTTGTAGTGCAAAACACAAAAAGAAAAAGAAAAGCACAAAAGTTGGAAAAGGAAAAAAAAGAGAAAACATAAAACAGAAGAAAACATCAAGAACAATTAAAAAGGGTAGCTTACTTGTCAATAACATTCTGCCCGATGATGAAAATCAAAAAAGCTCACCAACGTCAGAATGGATGATCCCTCCTCAGTACTCACTACTTAGACAACCAAGTTATCATGGGAGCCACCAAACATCAAAGCCAGACGAAATGTCTAAGCTCTGCAAGGATCCTACACCTCCAAGAGGGAGATAAAATCTTAAGGGTGACTAAGAGTGTGAGCCAGAAAAGAAAGCATACATTCGCAAGGGCATAAAAGAATAGAGAAGACAGAAGGCGAAGACAGAAGTCAGCCCATGAGTGAGAGGCATGCATTGTAGCTCTACCCTTACCATACCATGGAGAGGAGTCGGAGTATGCGCTCAGTAAAATCATACCTTTGAGGGATTGACCAACCCTCTTGCAATAAAGGCCTCTTGAATAGATCGAGCGCTTATTACCTCCAAGACAAGGTTAGAGTGAAACTGCACGTCTGTGAGGGAGTAAATGAAAAGACAATGATGTTGAAAAGAAAAAAAAGCAGGTGCAGGACCTTAAAGAGTTTGGCATGAAGCCAGGTCCATTACGTTACCTTATAGTGAGTTAGAGTGCCACCACTACCCAAAGAGAGCCACCATACAACTAGCGAGTCTCTGTAGTGGCAACTGAGTCAATGGAGTCATCCTCCTATAGCAGGCATATAGCTTTCCATCCTAACTGAGGGCAAACAAACAACTAAACTAAACAATGAAACGATCCAGATAATGAACTCACTGAATAAGCAAAGCAATAAATGTAGATAACAAGCATCTAAAATCACAAGGCATGCACTTCTTGATCAAACAATAGGACATTCTTAAATAACTAAATTGCTCACAATAGTAGAGTCCACAATAATAATAATCATCATAGCCTTGTCTGGATCAATCTTTTTGTTTGCATATAGACTTGTTCAACAAGAATTTTGCCAGGTGCTTTTAGCCAAGATATTTCAGCTCCTCAATAGCCAAAGTGCATATATAGTGAGGACACCAGTTAGTGTACGAGCTACACGAACCTATTGAATCGGTAGTGTAACAACAATTCCTCCGCAACAGTTCAAGTGTGGTAGACATTGTTTGTGGAATGCCTGAGGATAACACAATCGAATACATGTTTGCAGCCAGTGGCATCCTTCTTGCCTTGGTGTCTCCTGATCTGACTTCTGAGCATTATACACCTTCATGCTAGGGGCATGTCAGCTGATTTCTAGCTAGGCTCACACAATTCATTGCTTGGTTCATCAAGGGCAAGTTAGTTGTTCTTTGAGCAGAACTTACATATCAAATGATTAGCAAAGACAACAGCATGGTTGTGGACTCTACGCAACAATCCAGAATTTGGCAAATACAATCAGGAGAATATCCTACAGTAGCACGACCAAATACAGAGCTATCAGAATACCACCGCTAAGCAGAATACATCCAAAACATACCAATCAGAGGCAAGTTACAATCCTGGTCAAAGGCCTTTGTCAAGTTGCCACAATTCCATACAAGATTTCATGTGGGTGCACATGCTTCCAGTCACTTGATGAATGGATCACTTGCTTCGACTAGTGATGGCCTCAAGTACTCCAGTGGTTCACGGAACATTTGTAGTTACAGTCTAGCTTCCACGACCCCATATCCTCAAGTGATGTCTAGCCAGTCCAATACCAATGGCATGTCAGCTGCTCTTTGGTCAAAGGTCACTTACAAAACACCAGCTACAGTGTAAGTGAACTAGATTCTTTGACTAGGGGCATGTCAGCTGCACTTTGGTCAAAGGTCACATACAAAACACCAGCTACAGTGTAAGTGAACTAGAGTCTTTAACAAGGGGCATGTCAGCTGCTCTTTGGTCAAAGGTCACATACAAAGCACCAGCTACAGTGTAACTGAGCTAGAGCCTTCGACCAAGGGCATGTCAGCTACTCAATGATCGAAAGTCATGTATCAGGCACCTAACAGAACATCCACTTACTACGTAACTGAGCCAAAGCCTTCAACCAGGGGCATATAAGCTGCTCTGTGAAAGAAGGATTGTTTTGAGAATTCTTGGTGCAAATTATCGTCCAAATGATGGTCAGTGCACTTTCTTATAGAGAAGTGACATTCATCACATAATGGCTCCTACAAAATGACAACTGTGTTAGGGCAATACACTATTTCAAATGACATCACCCACAGCGGCGATGATCAAGGGTGCACTAATACTTGATTAAGATCCCCTTGGCAAATCCTTCTACCTGAACAGAAGGTCAGGCACCACCTCTCGCCTTTGAACCTTCCCATCCAACGTTCGGTCTATTCGAACAAATCATGGTGCCCCCTTTTCACCATTGAATCTTCCCATCCACGGTTCGGTCTATTTCGACAGATTTTGGTGCCACCTTCCCATCCAAGGTTCGATCTATTCGGATGGATCTTGGTGCCACCCTTTTCGCCTTTGAATCTTCCCATCCAAGGTTAGATCTAATCGGATGGATCGTCGTGTCACCTTCCCATCCAAGGTTCGGTCTATTCAGGCAGATCTTCGAGCCACCTTCCCATCCATGGTTTGATCTATTCAGACGGATCTTGGTACCACCTTCCCATCCAAGGTTCGAGCAATTCAGACGGAACTTGGTGCCACCCTTTTCGCCTTTGAATCTTCCCATCCATGGTTCGATCTATTCAGACGGATCATGGTGCCACCATCCTATCGAAGGTTCGATCAATTCGGACGGATCTTGGTGCCACCCTTTTCGCCTTTGAATCTTCCCATCCATGGTTCAGTCTATTCGTACGGATTTTGGGGCCACCTTCCCATCCAAGGTACGATCTATTCAGACGGATGTTGGTGCCACCCTTTTCGCCTTTGAATCTTCCCATCCATGGTTCGGTCTATTCGAACGAATCTTGGTGCCACCTTCCCATCAAAGGTTCGATCTACTCGAACAAATCTTGGTGTCACCCTTTTCGCCTTTGAATCATCCCATCCATGGTTCGGTCGATTCAGACGGATCATGGTGCCACCTTCCCATCCAATGCTGGATCTATTCAGATGGATCTTGGTGCCACCCTTTTCACCTTGGAATCGTCCCATCCAATGTGTAGTCTATTCTGATGGATCATGGAGTCACCTTGCCAACCAAGGCTTGGTCTATTCGGATTGATCTTGGTGCCACCCATTTTGCCTTTGAACCTTCCCATCCAAGGTTCGGTCTATTCAGATGGATCTTGGTGTCACGTTCCCATCCAAGGTTCGGTCTATTCGAACTGATCTAGGTGCCATCCTTTTCACCTTTGAATGTTCCCATCCAAGGTTTGGTCTATTCAGACGGATCATGGTGCCACCTTCCCATCCAAGGTTCGATCCATTCAGACGGATTTTGGTGCCACCATTTTCACCTCTGAATCTTCCCATCCAAGGTTCGGTCTATTCGGACGGATCTTGGTGCCACCTTCCCATCCAAGGTTTGATCTATTCGGACGGATCTTGGTGCAACCTTTCCATCAAAATTTCGATCTATTCAGACGGATCTTGGTGTCACCCTTTTCGCCTTTGAATCATCCCATCCATGTTTCGGTCTATTCAGACAGAACTTGGTGCCACATTCCCATCCAATGTTCGATCTATTCGGACGGATCTTAGTGCCACCCTTTTCGCCATTGAATCTTCCCATTCAAGGTTTAGTCAATTTGGACGAATCATGGTGTCACCTTCCCAACCAAGGTTCGGTCAATTCGGACTGATCTTGGTGCCACTGATTTCTCCTTTGAACCTTCACATCCATGATTTGCTCTATTTAGACGAACCTTGGTGCCACCTTCCCATCCATGGCTCGATCTACTCGGAAGAATCATGGTGCCACCCTTTTCGCCTTTGAAACTTCCCAACCAAGGTTTGGTCAACTCAGATGGATCTTCGTGCCACCTTCCCATCCATGGTTCGATCTATTCGAATGGTTCTTGGTGCAACCCATTTCGCCATCGACTCTTTCCATCCATGGTTCAGTCTATTCGACAAATCTTGGTGCCACCTTCCCTTCCATGGTTCGATCCACTCAAACGGATCTTGGTGTCACCCTTTTCGCCTTAGAATCTTCCTATCCATGGTTCGGTCTATTCAGATGGATCATGGTGCCACCTTCCCATCCAAGGTTCGATCTATTCGGACGGATCATGGTGCCACCCTTTTCGCCTTTGAATCTTCCCATCCAAGGTACGGTCTATTCAGACAGATCTTGGTGCCACCATCCCATCCAAGGTTTGATCTATTCATACGGATGTTGGAGCCACCCTTTTCGCCTTCGAATCTTCCCATCCATGGTTCGCTCAATTTGGACGAATCTTGGTGCCACCTTCCCATCCATGGTTCGAGCAATTCTGACGGATCTTGGTGCCACCCTTTTCGCATTTTAATCTTCCCATCCAAGGTTCAATCAACTCGGACGGATCTTGGTGCCACCCATTTCGCCTTTGAATACTCCCATCCAAGGATCGGTCTATTTGGATGAATCTTGGTGCCACCATCCCATCTATGGTTCGATCTATTAAGACGGATTTGGTCTATTCAGACGGATCTTGGTGCCACCTTCCAATCCAAGGTTCGATCTATTCAGACGTATCTTGGTGCCACCCTTTTCACCTTTGAATCTTTGCATCCAAGGTTCGGTCTATTCAGAGGGATCAAGGAGCCACTTTCCCTTCCAAGGTTCAATCTATTCGGACGAATCTTGTTGTCTCCCTTTTCGCCTATGAAACTTCCCATCCAAGGTTTGGTCTATTCGGACGGATCTTTGTGCCACCTTCCCATCTAAGGTTCGGTCTATTCGGACAGATCTTGGTGCCTCCTTTTTCACCTTTGAATCTTCCCATCCAAGGTATGGTCAATTCGGAGGAATCTAGGTGCCACCTTCCCAACCAAGGTTCGATCTATTTGGACAAATGTTGGTGCCACCCATTTCGCCTTTGAATCTTCCCATCCAAGGTTCGGTCTATTCAAACAGATTTAGGTGCCACCTTCCCATCCTAGGTTTGGTCAATTCGGACGGATCTTGTTGCCACCCTTTTCGCCTATGAATCTTCCCATCCATGGTTCGGTCTATTCGGACGGATCATGGTGCCTCCTTCCCATCCAAGGTTCGATCTATTCGGACGGATCTAGGAGCCACCTATTTCACCATTGAAACTTCCCATCCAAGGTTCAGTCTATTCGAACGGATCTTGGTGCCACCTTCCCACCCAAGGTCTGATCTATTCGGCGGGATCTTGGTGCAACCCTTTTCGCCTTTGAATCTTCCCATCCATGGTTTGGTCTATTCGGACGGATCTTGGTGCCACCTTCCCATCCATGGTTCGATCTATTAGGATGGATCTTGGTGCCACCAATTTTGCCTTTGAATCTTCCAATCCAAGGTTCGCTCATTTCGGACGAATCTTGGTGCCACCTTCCCATCCAAAGCTTGATCTATTTGGATTGATCATGGTGCCACCCTTTTCGCCTTTGAATCTTCCCATCCAATGTTCGATCCATTCGGATGGATCTTGGTGCCACATTTCCATCCAACGTTCGATCTATTTGGACAGATCTTGGTGCCACCCTTTTTGCCTTTGAACCTTCCTATCCATGGTTCGGTCTATTCAGATGGATCCTGGTGTGACCATCCCATCCAAGGTTCGGTCTACTAAGACATATCTTGGTGCCACCATTTTCACCTTTGAATGTTCCCATCCAAGGTTCGGTCTATTCGGACGGACCATGGTGCCACCATCCAATCCAAGGTTTGATGTATTCGGACGGATCTTGGTGCCACCCTTTTCGCCTTTGAATCTTCCCATCCAAGGTTCTTATCTATTCGAACTGATCATGGTGCCACCTTCCCATCCAAGGTTTGATCAATTCGGACGGATCTTGGTGTCACCCTTTTCTCCTTTGAATCATCCCATCCATGGTTCGGTCTATTTGGATGGATCTTGGTGCCAACTTCCCATCCAATGTTTGATTTATTCGGATGGATCTTGGTGCCACCCTTTTCGCCAATGAATCTTCCCAACAATGGTTCGGTCTACTCAGACGGATCTTGGTGTCACCTTCCCATCCAAAGTTCGGTCCATTCGGACTGATCATGGTGCCACCCTTTTCGCCTCTAAAACTTCCCATCCATGGTTCTCTTTATTCAGATGAATCCTGGTGCCACCTTCCCATCCATGGTTTGATCTATCCGGAAGGATCTTGGTGCGACCCTTTTCGCCTTTGAATCTTCCCAACCATGGTTCGGTCTACTCGGACGGATCTTGGTGCCACCTTCCCACCCAAGGTTCGATCTATTCGGAGGGATCTTTGTGGAACCCTTTTTGCCTTTGAATCTTCCCATCCATGGTTCAGTCTTTTTGGATGGATCTTGGTGCCACCTTCCCCATCCATGGTTTGATCTATTTGGAAAGATCTTGGTGCCTCCCTTTTCGCCACTGAATCTTCCCATCCAAGGTTTGGTCTATTCAGACGGATCTTGGTGCCAACCTCCCATCCAAGGTTCGATCAATTTGGATGGATCTTGGTGCCACCCTTTTCGCCTTTGAATCTTCCCATCCTAGGTTCAGTCTATTCGGACGGATCATGGGGCAAACTTCCCATCCAATGTTCGATCAATTCGGACGGATCTTGGTGCAACCCCTTTCGCCTTTGAATCTACCCATCCAAGGTTCGGTCTATTTGTACGGATCATGGTGCCACCCTTTTCGCTTTTGAATCTTACCATCCAAGGTTAGGTCTATTCGGATGGAGCATGGGGCCAGCTTCCCAACCAAGGTTCGATCTATTCGGAAAGATCTTGGTGCCACAATTTTCGCCTTTAAATCTTCCCATCCATGGTTCAGTTTAATCAGATGGATCTTGGTGCCACCTTCCTATCCAAGGTTCGATCAATTCAGACAGATCATGGTGCCCCCCTTTTTGCCGTTGAATCTTCCCATCATAGGTTTAGTCTATTCAGACGGATCTTGGTGCCACTTTCCCATACAAGGTTCGATCTATTCGGACGGATCTTGGTGCCACCCTTTTTTCCTTTGAATCTTCCTATACAAGGTTTGATCTAATCGGACGGATATTGGTGCCACCTTCCCATCAAAGGTTCGGTCTATTCGAACGGATCATGGTGCCACCCATTTCACCTTTGAATCTTCCCATCCATGGCTTGGTCTATTTGGAGGAATCTAGGTGCCACCTTCCCATCCAAGGTTCGATCTATTCGGGCTGATCTTGGTGCCACCCATTTCGTCTTTGAATCTTCCCATCCAAGGTTTGGTCTATTCGGACAGATCTAGGTGCCACCTTCCCATCCAAGGTTCGGTCAATTCAGACGGATCTTGTTGCCACCATTTTTGCCTATGAATCTTCCCATCGATGGTTCGGTTTATTCGGAAGGATTTTGGTGCCACCTTCCCATCCAAGGTTCGATCTATACGGATAGATCTTGGAGCCACCTATTTCGCCATTGAAACTTCCCATCCAAGGTTTGGCTTATTCGACGGATCATGGTGCCATCTTGCCATCCAAGGTTTGATCTATTCGGACGGATCTTGGTGCCACCATTTTCACCTTTGAATGTTCCCATCCAAGGTTCGGTCTATTCGGACGGATCATGGTGCCACCATCCAATCGAAGGTTTGATGTATTCGGACGGATCTTGGTGCCACCCTTTTTGCCGTTGAATCTTCCCATCCAAGGTTCAGTCTAATCGGACGGATATTGGAGCCACCTTCCCATCAAAGGTTCGGTCTATTCGGATGGATCATGGTGCCACCCTTTTCACCTTTGAATCTTCCCATCCATGGCTTGATCTATTCGGAGGAATCTAGGTGCCACCTTCCCATCCAAGGCTTGATCTATTCGGAGGAATCTAGGTGCCACCTTCCCATCCAAGGTTCGGTCTATTAGGACAAATCTTGGTGCCACCCGTTTCGCCATTGATTATTCCCATCCATGGTTCGGTCTATTCAGATGGATCTTGGTGCCATCATCCCAACCATGGTTCGATCAATTCAGACGGATCATGGTGCCACCCATTTTGCCTTTGAATCATCCCATCCAAATTTCTGTCAATTCAGACGGATCTTGGTGCCACCTTCCCATCCATGGTTCGATCTATTCAGATGGTTCCTGGTGCCACCCTTTTCTCCTTTGAATCTTCCCATCCATGGTTCGCTCTAATTGGACGGATCTTGGTGCCACCTTCCCACCCAAGGTACGATCAATTCAGACGGATCTTGGTTCCACCCTTTTCACCTTTGAATCTTCCCTTCCAAGGATTAGTCTAATTGGACGGATCTTGGAGCCAACTTCCCATCCAAGGTTCGATCTACTTGGACGGATCTTGGTGCCACCCTTTTCACTTTGAATCTTCCCATCCAAGGTTCGCTCTATTCGGACGAAACTTGGTGCCACCTTTCCATCCAAGGTTCGGTCTATTCAGACGGATCTCGGTGCCACCTTCCCATCCAAGGTTCGTTTTATTCAGACAGATCTTGGTGCCACCCTTTTCGCCTTTGAATCTTCTCATCCAAGGTTAGGTCTATTCGGATGGATCTAGGAGCCACCTTCCCTTCCAAGGTTCGATCTATCGGATGGATCTTGGTGTCACTCTTTTCGCCTATTCGGACGGATCTTTGTGCCACCTTCCCATCCAAGATTCGATCTATTTGGACGGATCTTGGTGCCACCCATTTCGCCTTTGAATCTACCCATCCAAGGTTCGGTCTATTCAGATGGATCTTGGTGTCACCTTTTTCGATTTGAAACTTCCCATTCATGGTTTGGTCTATTCTTACGGATCTTGGTGCCACCTTCCCATCCAAGGTTCAATCTTCTCGAACGGATCTTGTTGCCACCCTTTTCGCCTTTGTATCTTTGCATCGAAGGTTCGCTCTATTCAAACGAATCTTCGTGCCACTTTCCCATCCAAGGTTCTGTCTATTCGGATGGATCTTGGCGCGACCTTCACATCTAAGGTTCGATCTATTCGGACGGATCTTGGTGCCACCCTTTTCACCTTTGAATCTTCCCATCCATGGTTCGGTCAATTCAGACAGATCTAGGAGCCACCTTCCCATCCAAGGTTCGATCTATTCGGACGGATGTTGGTGCCACCCTTTTCGCCATTGAACATTCCCATCCAAGGTTCAGTCATTTCAGACGGATCTTGGTGCCACCTTCCCATCGATGGTTTGATCAATTCAGATGGATCTTGGTGCCACCCTTTTCGCCTTTGGTGCCACCCTTTTCGCCTTTGAATCTTCCCATCTAAGGTTCGATCAATTTGGACGGATATTGGAGTCACCTTCCCATCCAAGGTTTGATCAATTCAAACGGATCTTGGTGCCATTCTTTTCGCCTTTGATTCTTCCCATCCATGGTTCGGTCTATTTAGATAGATCTTGGTGCCACCCTTTTCGCCTTTGAATATTCCCGTCCATGTTTCGGTCAATTCGGAAGGATCATGGTGCAACATTCCCATCCAAGGTTCGATCTACTCAGACGGATCTTGGTGCCACCCTTTTCACCTCTAAATATTCCCATCCAAGGTTCGGTCTATTCGAACAAATCTTGGTGCCACCTTCCCATCCAAGGTTCGATCTATTCGGACGGATTAGGTGCCACCCTTTTCACCTCTGAATCTTCCCATCCAAGCTTCGGTCTATTTGGATGGATATTGGAGTCACCTTCCCATCCAAGGTTTGATCTATTCAGGCGGATCTTGGTGCCATTCTTTTTGACTTTGAATCTTCCCATCCGAGGCTCGGTCTATTCATACAGATATTGGTGCTACCTTCCCATCCAAGGCTCGATCTATTAGGACGGATCTTGGTGCCGCCCTTTTCACCTTTGAATCTTCCCATTAAAGGTTCTCTCAATTCGAACGAATATTTGTGACACCTTCCCATCGAAGGTTCGATTTATTCGGAAGGATCTTGGTGGCACTCTTTTCACCTTTGAATCAACCCATCAATGGTTCAGTGCATTCGGTTGGATCTTGGTGCCACCATCCCATCCAAGGTTCGATCTATTCTGACTGATCTTGGTGCCACCCTTTTCGGCTATGAATTTTCCCATCCAAGGTTCAGTCTATTCGGATGGATTGTGGTGCCACCTTGCCATCCAAGGTTCGATCTATTTGGACGGATCTTGGTGCCACCCTTTTCGCCTTTGAATCTTCCTATCCATGGTTCAGTCTTTTCAGACAGATCCAGGTGCCACCATCCCATCCATGGTTTGATCTATTCAGAAGGATCTTCGTGCCACCCATTTCGCCTTTGAATCGACCCATCCAAGGTTTGGTCTATTCGGACGGATCTTGGTGCCACCTTCCCTTCCAAGGTTGGGCCTGTTTAGACGGATCTTTGTGTCACCCTTTTCGCCTTTGAAACTTCCCATCAAAGGTTTGGTGTACTAGCATGGATCTTGGAGCCACCTTCCCATCTGAGGTTCGATCAACTCAGACAGATCTTGGGGACACCATTTTCGCCTTTGAATCTTCCCATCTAAGGTTCGCTCTATTCGGATGAATCTTCTTGCCACCTTCCCATCCAATGTACGATCTATTCAGATCGATCTTGGTGCCACCGTCCCATCCAAGGTTCGATCTATTCAGAAGGATCTTGGTGCCACCCTTTTCACTTTTGAATCTTCCCATCCAAGGTTCGGTCTTTTCAGACGGATCTTGTTGCCACCTTCCCATCCATGGTTCGATCAATTCGGAAGGATCTTGGTGCCACCCTTTTCGCCTTTGAATCTTCTCATCCATGGTTCGGTGTATTCAGACGGATCTTGGTGCCACCATCCCATCCAAGGTTCGATCAATTCAGAAGGATCTTGGTGCCACCCTTTTCGCCTTTGAATCTTCGCAACCAAATTTCTGTCAATTCGGACGAATCTTGGTGCCAACTTCACATCCATGGTTCGATCTATTCGAACAGATCTCGGTGACACTTTTTTTGCCTTTGAATCTTGCCATCCAAGGTTCGGTCGATTCAGACGGATCTTGGTGCCAACTTCCCATCCATGGTTCGATCAATTCGAACAGATCAGGGTTCCACCCTTTTCGCCTTTGAATCTTCCCTTCCAATGTTCGGTCTATTCGGACAGTCTTGGCACCACCTTCCCATCCAAGGTTCGATCCACTCGGATGGATCATGGTGCCACCATTTTCGCCTATGAATCTTCCCATCCATGGATCGCTCCACTCGGACAAATCTTGGTGCCACCTTCCCATCCAATGTTCGGTCTATTCGGACGGATCTTGTTGCCACCTTCCCATCCAAGGTTCGATCAATTCAGACGGATCTTGCTGCCACCCTTTTTGCCTATGAATCTTCCCACCCTTTTTGTCTATTCGGACGGATCTAGGAGCCACCTTCCCATCCAAGGTTTGATCTACTCGGACGGATCTTGGTGCCACCCTTTTCACCATTGAATTTTCCCATCCAAGGTTCTGTCATTTCGGACGGATATTGGTGCTGCCTTCCCATCCAAGGTTCAATCTATTCAAATGGATCTTGGAGCCACCCTTTTCGCTTTTGAATCTTCCCATCCAAGTTTCGATCTAATTAGATAGATATTAGTGTCACCTTCCCATCCATGGTTCGATCTATTCGGACAAATTTGGTGCCACCCTTTTTGCCATGGAATCTTCCCATCCAAGGTTCAATCTATTCGGACGAATAATGGTGTCACCTTCCCATCCATGGTTCGATCTATTCGGGAGGATCTTGGTGCCATTCTTTTCACTTTTGAATCTTCCCATCCATGGCTCGGTCTATTCAGACAGATCTTGGTGCCACCTTCCCATCCATGGTTCGATCTATTTGGATGGATCATTGTGACTCCCTTCTCGACTCTGAATCTTCCCATCAAAAGTTCGCTCAATTTGGACGAATCTTGGTGCCACCTTCCCATCCATGGTTCGATCAATTTAGACGGATCTTGGTGACACCCTTTTCTCCTTTCAATCTTCCATCCAAGGTTCATTCTATTCGGACGGATGTTGGTGCCACCGTCCCATCCAAGGTTCGATCAATTCGGAAAGATCTTGGTGCCACCCTTTTCGCCTTTGAATCTTCCCATCCAAGGTTCAGTCTATTTAGACAGATCTTGGTGCCACCTTCCCATCCAAGATTCGATCAATTCAAACGGATCATGGTTCCACCCAATTCGCCTTTGAATCTTCCCTTCCAAGGATCAGTCTATTCGGATGGATCATGGCGCCACCTTCCCATCCAAGGTTTGATCTACTCGAATGGATCTTGGTGCCACCATTTTCGCCTTCGAATCTTCCCATCCATGGTTCGCTCCATTCGGAGGAATCTTGGTGCCACCTTCTGTGACCATGCCGGTGGAACACCTGGGCGCGGTTCACCAAACCTACTCCGGTGTGCGGAAACACACTGGGAGGTCCGATACAGTCACAGCGAAAATGGTGAATCCGGAGGAAGAGACAAGACTCGAAAACACCAAAGGGAAGACAAAAAGGATAAGGAAAGGAGTCGCCACCTAGTCTTTTAATGGAAAGACGAGGAAAATCAAAAAAACCACAAAAAGGCAGAAAGCAAACAAGATGCAAAGATGCATGTGTGATCTGTGCCTAATGGATAATGCAAGATGAATACGGGCCAGAGAAAGGGTAAGGATTCTAGTTACGCATGGGGAAGGGGTTAAGCACCCCCATGCGCCCGAGAAAACTCGGTCTTTCTAGGTTTCCTTCTGTCAATGGTCTGCTAAATGTATGCTTGCTTATTCTATATGCTCATGCATGAAGATGACTAAAAACATGCCAAATCAAGGAGGAGTGAAATCAAAGG
>JAMKQA010034873.1:0-11212 GCA_024699735.1 Posidonia australis | reverse complement strand
CCCCCCCCCCCCCCCCCCGGGCTCACACGAACTCCTCTGGCTTGCGGCTCACCTCTGGCCTCCACACTCTCTCCCGTTGCTCCTCTTCCCTATCGCGCTCCACACCTCCCTTTATCGCCACCCCCTTGTCTGCCATCCCCCGGAATCCCACCAGCTCCTCTACCAGCCTCCCTGTCGAGGAAGAGACAGGATGAGCAGCCCTCCCGCTAGGGCTCACGAGCAAGGAAAGACGGGGTCACGAGCATGGAGAAGAAAGGAGGGGTCACGGGCATGTGGTTGGGCTCCTTTGACCGGGTCCAAGTCCAAGTGGGTCTCACCCCCAAACACGGGTCCCCAAACTGCACATACTGACCCACAAAGCCAAAGAAGTCACACCACCAGGGAAGACCAAGAACATAATTGCACCAGGAGAGACCACAATCAATAACTACAACCTTGATTAACCATTAACAAACCATATTCAAATAATTTAGAAATGTCCATGGTTTTACATTAAATGGGAAATCAGGCACAGATGTTACATCAATAATGCTCAACTTTCTTTCTTGTTCTTCTTCTCTCGATAATTCTTCCTCTTCACCACCTTCTTCATGTTTTACTATAGATAAATACAAGTAAAATGTATTACTACCCAAATCCTTAATAGTAACTAAGTTTATAAACTTCAACGAACAAGATAACAAAAATCAACAACCTAGAAATTTAATACCTTCACTGAACCCCTCCTCTACTGCTGCCTCTTCCCTTTTTTCTCTCATACATACGTCTTCTTGTATTTCTTCTAGATATTTCAAAAAATAAGCACATTGTATTTTATGAAATGAGATCTATCAACACAAGTTCAAATCATACAGTTGGAAATATGACATTTATAAAGTTTTACTTACTTCGTTCTTCTTCTTCACACAGTAATTCTTTATCTTGCCCACCTTCTTCATGTTTTCCTATAGATAAATACAAATGAGTTTTTCCATCATATTTGATTCTGCTTTCACATTTGCATTGTAATATCATAAAATCAAGAATAATTTAATCGGGTACCTTCAGTCTCTTCCCTCTCTTATCTCTCTTCCATGTACTCTTCTACTTCTTCTAGTCTTTTACTTGGCTCGGCTTCTGCTTCTTCCTTATCCTCTTCAAGAGTTTCTACTAATTCTCATACAACATTTGAAATCATTCTATAAATGCATATAGGAGAACATATAAATAAGGGATATTAGTAAAGATAACTTACCATCTACAGTACCACCAGGCCTCCTTTCCAATTCTGCAAGCATTCCCCGCTTTCTTATAACAACCTAGACCTTAGGTGGCATTTTTAATTAATTGTCTGTCAACAGTTCTTGGTCAACCATGGGTGACAAACCTAGGTTGCTACCATGGGTGACCCACACGAGTTACTAGCATGGATTAGGTGCGTGGGAACTTCAGTATTTTGAACTCAAAACTTAAGTTACATTACGTGGATCTTGCAATGCAATCGAGCATTGAACATCGTGTCCTAGTGTCCTGAGTTCGAGATACTGTGTAAACCCTTGTGGTGGCCCTAAGGATTGTTTCAGAGCTGAAGAGGTTTGTTGGTGAGCCTTAGCAACTGGTTCCCTCTAACATGGGACACTTGAGTTGTAACTGGTGACACAGCTATGGTTTTTATGCTCGACATCCGACTTGTGCATGACGATGGCCTAGAGGATTATAACGCCCCACATTTTCCACAATAATTTAAAACAAATTAAATTACAGGAAAATTAAAGTTAAACAGAAAATATCTAACTACTAGGAACCTGTGTGTGTAGCTAGGGGACTCCAGACTATTTGTACTACACTAAACCAACCGCATGTTTGCACCTGCAAACTAAAACCACAAGGAAAACACATGAGTGACAGGAGTCACCTAATACGCACCCTAAGAAAACCACGGAAAGCAAATCATAATTAATTTTTTTCCTTTAAATTCTTTTCGGAAACCATTTTTCTCAAAACCTCACAAACCAGGCCGACACCGGCCAAAACCACAACTAGGGCCCTATTAGTCCAAAACCACAAGCAAAGGCCCTCAATGGCCAAAACCACACATAGTGAGTCGGGAGGCCCGACGCCAGGCAACCAAACTCTGGCCACATGCAGTTCGCCGAAGAGCGACCACAGCATTCTGCATTGCCAAAGTGACGGTCGCCTTGTGCAGGAGCGTTCACCGTCCCACAATTCTCCCTCTCTGGAGAACCCTTAAAAGCCAACCCCTCCCTGGGAAGGTTGTCCTGTCTCTCAGGACACTACCAGTTATGGGGCACGTGTCCCACCTGCACTGGCCACCACTGGGTACGCCTCCTCACAGCGTCCTCCACACGGTGCTCAGGAGGGTGTGTCATACCTCCACATTTGACAACACACGAGCCTCAGTGCCCACAGCGACAGTAGGAGTATCATATCTCCCCGTCATGCCACAAGACACCTCAACTCGTAGACCACAACCCTAGCCTCGAGACGACAGTCAAGGAATCTCATACCTCTAGAACCCGACATCCCTTAGCCTCGGGTATCTCAGCCCCTAACCTCGACCAAAGTGTCGCACCCGACCACCCGAGAATGTCGTCACATTCCCTGGTCTCGACGACACGGTCCTACACTATCTCGGCTTGCACACAGAAAACCTGGAAAATCATTTTTCTAAACAGGCCAACTATCTATTTGAAATCCACTTTCCAAAACCATTTTATTTTTTTTGGAAACTCATTAAAAATCTCGACAAAATGGCACATCAGGTGTCCCAGGAGACTACCATTGACGGCCCACAATGCCATCTTACTGGGACAATACAAACCAATCCGGAAAACCACTGTATTAAAATATATTTTTAAAAAATCTAGAAAAACCCCAAAAATGCCCTAGCAGACCCATGCATGTGGAGCGCACGTCTGGCCAGCGCCCGTGGCACTTTCGTCTGAACGCCAACAGAGCCTGGACCAGGGGCCAGAACTGTTACCGAACTCGCGTATGTGGCCCGCGTAATCGGCCCGCGCCCCCAGTTTTCTGTCAGAATTCAGACGACTTGCAATAGGGCACCCAAACATTGCCCAAAGTGGGAGCTTCGATTGGACAATCCAAACAATCACCAAAATTCTCGAATAAAACATATGTGGTAGACCCTCGAGTCTACTCCAAAACCCAATAAACAAAACTGAAATCCATTCACCATGCATCAAGACACAAAATCGCAAAGGCATAAGGGTCGAAATGACCCAAATCTCAACCACCAACATAAATACCCATAAAAACCACAATAAATTCCCAAAAATTCTAAAACATTAAATTTAGCCTAGATTACATGCATCCTAGGCATTTCTACCATTATACATGATTTCTACACATTAAATTGGGGATACATACCTGAAACAAGCTCCTACAACCCTCCTACCGACTCCAGCGAACCCTAGCGACCCCACGCGACCACGGCCACCCTACGATCTCAAGGACGTCGCTCCAGAGCTTCTCAAGCTGCCATGAGCCACTGCCTCCTGTCTCCCACTCTCAAGCCCTAGACGGGAAGGAGGAGTGAAGAAGAAGATGGAGTAGGAGTGGAGGGAGGAAAGAGTGAAGGAAAGGAAGGGAAGGGAGAAGGCTCGGCTAAGGCTTCGGTGTGTCGGAGAAGACTCACCCCATGCATGCATTAAATACACGAGGGAGGAAGTCACTGTGCACCTACCCACCACACACAAACCAATCCGGAAAACCACTGTATTAAAATATATTTTTAAAAAATCTAGAAAAACCCCCAAAAATGCCCTAGCAGACCCACGCATGTGGAGCGCACGTCTGGCCAGCGCCCGTGGCACTTTCGTCTGAACGCCAACAGAGCCTGGACCAGGGGCCAGAACTGTTACCGAACTCGCGTATGTGGCCCACGTAATCGGCCCACGCCCCCAGTTTTCTGTCAGAATTCAGACGACTTGCAATAGGGCACCCAAACATTGCCCAAAGTGGGAGCTTCGATTGGACAACCCAAACAATCACCAAAATTCTCGAATAAAACATATGTGGTAGACCCTCGAGTCTACTCCAAAACCCAATAAACAAAACTGAAATCCATTCACCATGCATTAAGACACAAAATCGCAAAGGCATAAGGGTCGAAATGACCCAAATCTCAACCACCAACATAAATACCCATAAAAACCACAATAAATTCCCAAAAATTCTAAAACATTAAATTTAGCCTAGATTACATGCATCCTAGGCATTTCTACCATTATACATGATTTCTACACATTAAATTGGGGATACATACCTGAAACAAGCTCCTACAACCCTCCTACCGACTCCAGCGACCCCACGCGACCACGGCCACCCTACGATCTCAAGGACGTCGCTCCAGAGCTTCTCAAGCTGCCATGAGCCACTACCTCCTGTCTCCCACTCTCAAGCCCTAGACGGGAAGGAGGAGTGAAGAAGAAGATGGAGTAGGAGTGGAGGGAGGAAAGAGTGAAGGAAAGGAAGGGAAGGGAGAAGGCTCGGCTAAGGCTTCGGTGCGTCGGAGAAGACTCACCCCATGCATGCATTAAGTACGTGAGGGAGGAAGTCACTGTGCACCTACCCACCAACCCCCAGCACACACCCACCAGCCAATCTCCGACCACCCTCCTGCCTCGCCGCGCTCAACCCAATAGCTCGCCCCAAGGCACGAACCAAAGACTCCCTACATTAAACACACAACCACCAGCCGTCCCACAACGCGGGCCCCACATGGACCCTCACCCAGGCCCACAAGCACAGTGCCACAATGCATAGTGCCAACCACTCACAAGGACACACCACAGAAGCTAGCCCACGAGGCCAAGCCCTAAAGCACAAATCTACACAACAAGCCTCGGAACAGTAACACCCATCCAGGAATAAATTCATTAAAATGTAAATAATTACAAAATGAATATTCCAGGTGTTACAAGGATGTTCGTTGTGTACTCTTAGAGTCAGCAAGTGGGTTTATTTAATGTCGAACCGGTACATGGGCACATGCATCCATGACCACAGACGCGTGCTCGGGTTCCTCTTTGGCTCGCAGTTTTTGTGGGACAGCTCGTTCCCATCTCAGGTTGGGAGTCCGGTGAATAGGAGACAAGTGTGTGGTGAGGACTTGAAGATCTCTTTCCCTTTTCCCTCCTTTCTTTTTCTTCTCTTCTCTTCCTTACTCTTCTTTTCCTTCTCTCCCACATATATATATAGAGAGAGAGAAAGAGAGAGAGTACATATCTATTACATGTTCCCTTAAAATTCAAAAATACTTTTGTCTCCAACAAAAAATGGTTTCTAGTTTTGTTTTTTAAAATTCAAATTTTAAAAAGTTATTAAAACCACCACAACCCCCATTTTCCTTCTCAAACCCTAAATCAACACTCCATCCCAGCCACCTCTCTTCCTATGCCGACCCTAGGAGGCTCGCCAGTCCCTCCCAAAGCGTTTGCTTATCCAGTTGGCCTCTTGCCTAACCTCCACCGCCCCTCCAGGCACTGCAGATCCTTATAGCATCGTCCAGGAGGGATGCAGATGGCTCCAAACCATGGGACTCGTCTCATGTAACATCTCGAACCTTAACCTTCTCAATTAATCATGATTAATAATAATTAATTAATTATTAAGTTATTTTAATGAAAGTTACTAGCAAAGGTGTGTGGTGACTCATGGAAATGCAAGACCGAAGATGGATTAACGATGGATGCCACAATACCGCTGAGACCCTAATTCATAAGTTATTTTATAAATTATGGGTGTTTGGGATATTTCCTCCTACTCTAGGGATGTTTGTGCAAACTTTGCATGAAAAGTTCAATAAACAAATGGCTATGTAGGGGAGGGCGGCAAAAGGAGTATGGACTGCATGCGTTGAAAAGAAAAAAGAAGAAGAGAAAACAGGAGGGAAGAAAAAGAAGGCCCAAGAAGAGAAAAGGAAAGGGGGAAGAAAAAGAAAGAAGAGAAAAGGAGCATAGGAGAGGGAGGAGGAGAAGAGGAGAAGCCAAGCCTAGGAAGAGGAAGTTGAGAAGTAGAGAGAGAAGGATGGCTCGTTGCTGAAGAAAAGAGAAGGAAGAAACCAATGGAGAGAAGAAGGAAGAAGAAAGGAAGAAGAAGGGAAGAAGAAATAGAGAAGATGGCCAAGGTACACATCCCATTTCCCTTAATTCCCCTCATTTAAGCTTAAGATTTGTGATATATATTGAGTGGGGATTATTTGGATGCATGATATGAATTTTGCGGGTTTTTTTGTAGATTTTGATGAATTTTAGAAGAAATCATGAGAAACGTCACTATTGAGCTTATTTGCGTCTTCTTGCTT
This sequence comes from Posidonia australis, assembly GCA_024699735.1. Taxonomy (NCBI): domain Eukaryota; kingdom Viridiplantae; phylum Streptophyta; class Magnoliopsida; order Alismatales; family Posidoniaceae; genus Posidonia; species Posidonia australis. The sequence goes on along the minus strand of JAMKQA010034873.1, from coordinate 4,887 downwards.
CAATCATGTATAACTTGAGCTATGAGTATTGGAATTGAATGAATTTTGTGCTATTAGAAAGTAGACTCAAAGATCTTTAATTCAGTAGGCTACTTGATATTTTCTTTGGCCTATAGAAATACCAATTCATGTGTAAAAATGGCTGACCCATTAAGTATGCTAGACTAAGTCTTATGGCTTAAAGCATTTATATCTTGAGTTATATATATGGAATTGGAATGAAATTTATCCCAAATGAAAGTAGACGTAAAATTATTGATTTGAGAATTTTTGTAGAATTTTTGATTCACCGGAAATTGGTCTGCAAAAGTTCCCAACTTCGACAAATAGGTCTGTTTCAGAGAAGAATTCAATACGCAAATATCGCCTGAAACGGCATATCAAAATTTTCCGATACGCCGAATCAGGGAATTTCGACATACCGAATTTTAACAGTATGTCGAATTAGGTCCTGAATCAATTTTGAGTATTTTAAGAGTTGATTAATAAATAAAAAAATATATATATATATATAGACTAATTTTCTAATAGGGCCAGTCCTTTCAACCATTGGATTTAAATCTTATATTGGATCTAATGGAAAAGGTAGTTATAGTAACTACCTCCTTATTTAATGGAATTTTTTTTTAATTATTGTCAATAAAATAATAGTTACTAAGATGAAGATTAATAGTTGAGATTAAGGGCCCTACTATTTTTAAGTAAGGTAGGACACTACCTGATCATTACTCTCTCTCTCCTCTCTCTCTCTCTCTCTCTCTCTCTATATATATATATATATATATATGGGTGTATATATGTTTTAATCTTGGAGAAATTATTAAATTGACACAAGAACAAGTAGACGAACCATTAGGATGGTTTTGGGAATGGCTTAAAAAGAATTAACAAGATGAATTGATGTTTAGTCTTGTAAGACATTGAGGACTTAAGATGTAACGCCCCGAACCTAGGCACGTTACCAAAATCATAGTATCATAAGCAAAATTACACTAATTACAGTAAAATTAAATAACTGTAACTAAGGCTCACCTTTAGGAAACAATGTGCAGCTAGAGGCTCCGACTCTGGCACTGGAACTCAACTGCACACGATCTGTACTTGAAAACCAAACAAGCACGCGTGAATGACATCTAAATCACCCAATACGCACCCCAAACACACAAACCACAAATTCTCTGGAAAACTATAAAACTCAGCTTTTTAATTTTCAAAGTTTGGTTTTCTTTTGAAAATCCACTTTTCCCCCTCTTTTTTTTTGAAACATCATTCACTTTTCTTTTGTTTGAAATCACTGGAGAACTTGAGCCCAAGTCCATACTCTTTTCAAAACCCATCTTTCTTTCTTTTTCAAAACATTTGGTAATTCATTCCAAATCACATTCTCTTTTAGAAACACATATTTTGCATTTTCTTTTAAAACCTCTGGAATTTATTTTCCAAAACTTGTCCTTTTTCAATACTTGGGATTTCTTCCCAAAACCAAAATCACTTTCGAAATGCATATTTCTGACCAAATCCAACCTAAAAACACAATGCCCCTCGGCTCAAAACCAAAGTCATACATATTGGTTGGTAACTGGTTAAAACATAAATTCTCATTTTATTCTAGGATTCTAGGACCATTCATAAGTCCAATCCCAGACAAACCACATTCCTTTTTCATTTCTCAAAAACACATTCTTTTCTTATTCATTTCCACTTTTCTTTACTGATGTTACTTTGATTAGGGGTAACTAGGCACACAAGCAGTAGGCGAGGGCATCATTTCCCCTACCTCTCTACACTGCCGTAGTGAAATTTGCCGTGCGGGATGCCACTGCCCTAGCCAATTGGCCTTAATCTTTTTCATATATGCACGGGAATACGTCTTTGTCTGACACCCAATCGGTGACCCGAACAACTAGGTACAACGACCCAGGCTCAGCCTACACCGTCGGTGACCCGAACAACTAGGTTCAATAACCTAGGCTCAGCCTACACCGTCACGAACTCAATGACCCGAACAACTAGGTTCAACGACCCAGGCTCAGCCTACACCTTCTCAAGCTCAGCAACCACAGTCGTGTCTGGCAACTGGTTTCATTGGAGCCTCATACTCTCACCACGTTGTCAACACCAACCCCCGTTGTTTCTTAACAAATTATTAGTGTTTCATTTTCAAAACTCTTTAAGCTTTTCTTTTCAAAACCATTTCCATTCCATTCTTTGTCATTGTAGGAATCATTTTCCATGCAATCCTTAACCCTCTTGAGGGGTCCCAACCCAAATCATTTAAAATCATGCTTTAAAAATCATAAATTGAGTCTCATGCCCAAAACCACTCACAATCAACCATTTTTTATCATTCATAGGGTCTAAAACCCAAAACCATACCCAAATCCACTTATTTGGGTTCCACATTCCTCCATGTCATTTACATCGGAAAAACATCATTAACACATGCTTATTGTCTATTTACAACCTTTTATTTCCATTATTTATGCCCATTTGTTCATATGAGCCAGGAATGAAAACGGCAGACCGAATTGGAATTCAGTATACCGAAAATCACTGATTCAGTATATCGAATTCCTTCGGTATACCAAATCTCCCTGTTTCAGTTGACCGGAAGATTTCGGTCTACCGAAACCAGGGATCCTGGTTTAATCTGTTAGGATTTTGGCATACCAAATGAGTTTGGCATACCGAATTCCCCACAGACAGGTCACACCCCTGATTTGGTTGATGAAAATCGCTCAAAGTGGGAGCCTCAATCGGACCTCCCAAACACACATCACAAATTACCATTAAATTATGAGGTGTAGACTCTTGAGTCTACCTCAAACCATTTCTCAATCCATTAACTATGTGATTCATACAAAAATCACAAAGGGAATGAGCTCAGTTAAACCTATTGTAGCTTACATCCCAAATCTCGTTTAATCCTACAAATTTTTCATCCTAACCGCATGATATCTATGTTTTCATGCATTCCAACTCATTCTCATCAATTTCCCTATTTTTCTACGATTTTACATGCATTTTTCATCGTTTTCAAGCATTTTACTCACTTAATCAAACCATAGAGAAATGAGGAGGGACAGGGGTCACGTACCTGGCTCAGCCTTCCGACGACCCTCCTACACTCTGACGAGCCTCCTCGCGCCCTCAGTGAAGCTTCCTCCTCCGGAAAACCTCACAAGCCACCTCCTCCTCAGTCGCGCGCTGCTCTTCCTTTTCTTCTCCTCTCTCGGTTTACCTCCTCTCTCCTCGCTTGCCTCCGCCTCCCTTTATCCTCTCCTCCACCCACGTCGCGCTGGCCGTCCATCGCGTCGGAAGAGACGGCAAGGCAGGGGCTAGCGTCGTTGGTGGTGCGGGTCGGGCTCGTGAGAGAGAGACAAGAAAAAGAAAAAGAAGAAAAGACAGACACGCAAACCGAGACAACTGTACATCCTCAAACCAAACTCCACATTGGTCTCAAATCACAAACAGGTGCACAGAAGGCCAACCACAAGCTCACACAACCAAGAAACAACAGATTATCCATTAATAAACCATTTATACAATATTACAATTGATTACATGGTTTATAAATAAAAATGGATAATAGGCCCAGATGTCACATAAGACCACTGTGAGCATCTGTGTGGTTCCTCAGGGTGAGCCTATACCCTGAAAGTGTTTAATTAATGTTTCAACTAAGCTTGCAAGTTTTAAATGATTTTCAAAGTTTATTATGAGAAGATAAGAGTATCTTTGAAAAGTGGTTTTCTAAAGAGTTTTATAAAGATTCCTAAAAAACATGGATGAGTTTAAACAAGGATTTCTATGGTGTTCCTTTACACAGCATTTAGTGGTGTTTTCAGAGATGGTTTTCGAACATTTTTGAAAATGGTTTCCAATGGAGTATGGAAAAGAAATGCGTATATTTACAAAGATTTTGAACAGTTTACCAGAATTTTTTGTTAGTTGAGACCGAGAGACCAACGAGACGTGCTGCCAAGACCAAGAGGTGTGACGACATCCTTGAGGTGATCAGGCACATTGCCTAGGTTGAGGCTAGAGACCAAGAGGTCGAGGTAAGTGTTTGTCGGATTCTGGAGCTATGAGACTCCTAGGTTGTCATTCACAAGGCCAAGGCTGAGGTTCGCGGGTTGAAGGCTGGTTGGACTTGGAGGTATGAGACTCCATTTTTCCAGATATCGAAGACCCAAGATACTGACTGTACATAGAGACATGTGACAACAAGCCAAGGGGTATGAGACCTCTGAGTGGTTGGATGTGACACCCTGGTTAGTACAGGTACCGAGATAAAGACTGTTAGGTGCTAGCAAGGCCTAGGTTGAGAGAGTCCTCAAGTATCTAGACACACAAGGGCATCAAGAGGAGACGCATCCCCGTGCTAGTTGAGACAGAGACCAGTGTGGTCCTAGTACAATGAGGCTAGTTGGTCAAAGCAGTGGTATGCCCTACACCAGAACTTTCACTGCGACAGTGCAAACACTGTTGGTCGCGCTTCGGTGAACTGCTTGCGGCCAAATATCGGTTGCTTGGCGTCGGACAATACGACACACTAGAGAGGCCTAGAGGCCAGAGTTTATTGAGACTAGAGTTTTAGAGCTAGTTCCAACCAAAACTTGTATTTTAAAAAGATTTGAGATTTGTGTTTTGGGTTGGAATCTGTAGACACCCCGATTTTGCAGTCACTCGACGGCAGGCTCCTCCGGAAGATGCTCTAGTTACAACCACACTCCTAAACCCAAATTCCATAGAACCTTAGGCCCACTTAGGCGCAGACAAACCCAATCAGGCCTACACAAGCCCATTAGGTCCACACAAGACCATTAGGCCCAAACAGACCCCACTTAGGCCCGCACAAGCCCACACAAGCCCATTAGGCCCACA